>JANHFX010026509.1:9054-36874 GCA_027560015.1 Chloroceryle amazona | reverse complement strand
GGAGCAGCTGGTCAAAGGCATGATTACCCCACTGTATTCAGCGTTGTTGCAGCCTCCCTTGCAGGACTGAGTGCAGTTCTGGGTCCCACAATTTAAGAAGGTTGTGAAGATCATTAAATGTGTTCAGAGGAGGGCAATAAAGCTGGTGACAAGGCTGGAAGGCATGTACTTCAGCTAAGGACTTTGGACTTGTCTGGTTTGGAGAAAAAGGGGCGAAGAGGTGAGCTCCTTACCCTCCACAGCTTCCTGGGGAGGGGAAATGGAGAGAGAGATGCTGAGCTCCTCTCCCTGAGATCCAGTGACAGGAATAGTTCAAAGTTGTGCCAAGAGAGGTTTAGGAAGCATTTCTTCACAGAGAGGGTGGTCAAACCCTGACACAGGCTTCCTAGTGGTGACTGATGCCCCAAGACTGTCTGCGTTTTAAGACTGTTGGATAATGCCGTTATCAACATGCTTTAATTTCTGATCAGCCCTGGAGTGGTCAGGCGGTTGAACTAGATGATCACTGTAGGTCCTTTTCAACTGAAATATTTTATTTTATTCTGTTCTCTTATTCCAAGCTTTTGAGTTTTCAGGATGGTATATGTGACACAGAGTACTGGGTGTATAGGGCTTAACAGCTACCTAAGTAAAATGTTCTTTCTGTGAAGGATCTGTTCCTCCAAGCTTTTAAGTTCTAAGGTTAGTCCAGGGACTTTTATTTAGAAAACCTGAATGTAATTTCATCTCTATTCAAAACAGCATTTAAGCACATGTATATTGATTCATTACATAGGTAATGACATCATTTTTATTATGACATTTGTGGAAAGAATATGAAAATAATTTTAACATTTAAAATTATATGCTGCACAAATACAAAAGAAGATTGATACCCCTGCATTTTAGCAGTAAGCAGTGAGAGATTCCAGGCACAATTAACTACATATATATCTGAAATGCTACAAAACAACAAGAATTCCAAGAATTAATTTATTTTAATTGTGATGTCATACATTTCTCCTATTCTTCTCTTAACAAGACTAAAAGCACTATCACTCCCACTGCAATTACAACTAAACCAGTTTGTATTGTAACATAAACACAGGCAGACATCACAGCTTCCTCCTTAAAATTAAAATACTGCCTTATATTCTGACATAGTTTTAATGATTAAGGTTATTTCCCTGCCATTAAAAAATTCAACAGTCTGATCCCAGTATATGCATCCAGAATTCTACGATGTTTAGCATCTTTATGATAATCTACTGATTTGGAAGTTATTAGCTGTTCTTGCTAGTTTATGTCTTAGTGTTCATTTATTAAATGTTACTAGATAAACAAATTATGCATAGTAGTCTCAGACAGGTACAGCATAGACATAGCAAATACCTACCCCAAATCCACTTTGAAAAAAACTGCCTTCCTCTTACGAAGAAGGAAGAAAGTCTGTTTTCTGAAACTTACCCCAGAGGGTTGTATTAGTCAGATAAGCTTGCCCAGGAAAAAGATTATTGAAAATTAAATATGATTGACCACAGTAAGAGAACTCGGGTCTAGCCTTTAGAGCTGGGAGACTTAAATCTAGAAGTTTTGCATTCCTCGCAGCAGACAAAGCTGTAAAGGCACCTGTAAATAGGTTCTATGAAATTTAGTTCGAAAGAAAGTACTAGGAAGATAGATAGTAAGAAAGATAATTAAAAAAAGTCTGTTGAAATAAAAGAAATGTAAATATGCAGAAAGAGAAGCAATAAGGAGATGCAAGTGGTATTTTACATATTATGTCCTTAAAAGAATGCTAATAAACCTTAAAAACTTAGAGAAGAGCTTTATTTTCCTAAAATTGGTTGATCTGTAAATATAACAACCAAGTTTAATATACTTAACAGATATTAGTCAAAATATCTGCTGCAAATGCATAGGGCATGTATTAATGAATATAATATGTTCTCTAGTGATTATAAAAGAATATACTGAATCAATATAGGGGGAAAAAGCACACCTAACAGCTATAGAATGAAAAAATAAATAAATGTTTAGGTCAGATTACTTTCTCCCTAAATTTTCAAATGAAACATTGCTGATAGGAACAGCTGAAACATTGCATGTTTATCTTCCTTGCTCAAGTTCTCAATCATTTGGCGTAACTGACCAATTCACCATCTCTGCTCTGGATTATCCAGTTATTTCTGTACCTCATCTCGATTGTAGACATCTTCAAACAGATTCTAAACTTATTTTCATTGCAGTTGTTTTCCCCATATTTGATACAAATACTTAAAGAATACTTGTCAAGCTGATTAAAAGAACTTCTAGAATACAGAATTCATTCTACCTAACACTGAAAAACACATGGAAACACACTTGGAGCTACTCACACCAGAAAATCAGAATTAAGAAATTAAAGATAAATTTTGTTAGATTATTATTAAAACCAAATTCTGAAAAGACTTTTGGCAAAACAGCCTCAGAAAGTGGTAGAGTGGACATTTGAAAAAAGCCAAACCTGTATTTAATCAAACCCCAAAAAATCCAGTCGTTAGAAAGATGATGCCTCCATGCCACTGATAATCAGACTGTCATGAGACCATCAGTGTCAAGTCATCTAGCATCCAGTTTATGTATTTTCAAATAAAAGGAACTAAGGAAATTCTTCTCACGGATTCAAAGATACCTAATTTTAATACCTTATGATTAAAAAATATGTCTCTTACAATATTTTTTTTATATCAGTAATCAGAATGCTAAATTGGAATAAACTGAGTTTCCAACAAAACTACATCTTGAACTTTGATATGCAAATACCAGAATGAATATTCAATTGCCAAAACCAGAAACAATTTATGATGTGTTACAGGGCTTTTATGAAGAAAACACACCAAAAGTCAATGACTCAGAGCTGAAGCCAGATTGTATCAGAAGAGAAATAACGAGTATAGGCAGTTGAAGCCAGAGCAGGTGTGGCTCTTAGTAAGGTCATTCTGCCCTTTCTGCACATTCCCTATCTTGTGATAAGGGCATGGTCTCAATTAAAGACATCACAGCAGAGCAGTCAGGGTCTCAAGGAAGCAGAGAAATACAAGTTACTTTATCCAAACTGGTATCTTAAACCTCTGGGAGAAAGAGGGAGAACCCACAATGTTCCATAGATCTGAAGAAGAAAGCAGAGCAGGAGGAAAACTCTTGTGGGGAAAGGTTTATAAAGGTACAAGATAAAAAATTCTCTAAACTTCCCACCTTTCCAGTTAATTCATACCATATAAAGGGTTTTTTAGTGGTAGCATAGCATTCTTACGACTCAAATAAAATAAGACAAAAATATTATCTACCTTCTTGTATCTGGAAGTGGATGCCTTTTTTTTCCCAAAAGATGTCACTGTGCTCAGCTGAAGGAGTCATAAATAAATGTCTTCCCCAGCATAAGAGATCAGACCAAATGATACAGCAATCCTTTGTAGCATAAAAATCTGTACATCTTCCATTTTATCAGAAATGGTTTGTTTTATGCTAAGATGGATCCAGCTAAATAAAAATTACTAGAAAAGTTGGGAAATGGAGTAAAAAGTTCCTCTACAAAGAAAGAGATTAATAAATAATATTTCATCTCTAACTAGTTTCCAAATTATAACCCCTCCACCTTTAATGAACCATGAAATATTTGGTACTTTTTATTCTTAAAATAATTATAATAATTCCACTAAAATTATATTATCAGGATATGGTATTTACACTGGGCATTCTTACTTCTTTTTGTTGTTTTTCTCCCTCCACTAACTACAAGACATTTTGGGTAGGCACCATTCTTCCCTTAAAGTAAAGAGCAAATTTTGCACACTGTGCTTACTACCAGACATAATAATTTGTGGTTATACATTACAGCCACACTAATTTTGTTTTTATTTTCACACACATTTAGATTTGAACTGAAATAGGAAAAATTTCTGCAACAGCACGAGTGGAGACCTCCTATGGCTGGTGACGACTGATGAATGACAACTGTAATTGCAGATCAGCTGTAAAAAGTTTTAGAATACAAGACTAAGATATGGGAGCCTCTCACTGACTGACAAGACTAACAACACATTTATTAGTAGAAACTATATGAATTTTTTAACCTTGTGATATTATGAAATACATTGATCAGATCAACCTATTTTATCATAACAGTCCTTAGATATTTACTTCTAGGAAAAAAAAAATAAATAAAGTAAGGTTGTTTTAGATTTCATTATTAACACGAGAATTCAATTTTCTAGTTAGCCTGTTAAATATAGCTGCCACTTCTTTAAGGATAGCTGCCAAAAAAAACCCAAATAGATAACTTTTTTATATAGGTTTCAACATGTAAACTCCTTTCAAACAGACATTCAGCTAGGGTACATCACTTCTTATTCAATGTAATTTTGACCAATCCACATATATGCATATGAAAACCATGAATTTGGAAAGCTGTTTATCTACCTAATATCTTATCTAAGAAGTCTTATAATCTGAACATCTTTTTGTTTCCATGAAAAAATCCTTTTGAGGAGGTAGAAAAGTAGTTTAATAGGCCAGCAAAGGATATAATGGGAAGAAGCAATAAAATCAAAGAAAATGAAATGAATAAAGAGAATGCTTAAAAAAGCTCTTCATGCATACTAACATAAACCACTGTATGTAGGAGTAATTTTGACAGTTCAGAATTCTTAATATTTTTGGCTATAAAAGCACTGCTATTGCCTGCTATAGCTTAAACAGGACAACTTTCTTGTATGAATGTTTAACGGAAATAAAAATGAATGAAGTGTTACAAACAAAATATTAGCTTTTGATTAAACCCAAAGCAGAACTCAGAATTACATTAAATCACCAAGAAAATAAAGTGAATATAGACTTAAAGTAAAAAGTCTCTGAGTTTCTTTTATTGAATTCTGTATAAAAACCAGTATTCCTGGTGATAAGTAAATTACATTTTTAAGTTTCATTTGTCTAAGACATAGTTAATAAAGTGGACATATTTTATACATTTTACTTCTAACCTGAAACTGTTTTGCCTGTTTCTTTGCACCTAAGCTAGATACATCAAGATTAGATAGTATAAATAATACAATTAATTTGCTTATTACAGGAGGTAATGATTTGCTGAGGGTGAGTGAGAGTACCAACAAAACAAATGGAACAAATGGAGTTATCAGTTGCAAAGAGTAAACAGAACTAGTACCTCTATGGCAAAATTAAAGACAGCTTGTGACGGACACGTGTGTTAGTAAATTCTTACAAATTTTTATATCCTTTGTCTCCATATGAAAATTCTCCAAACTAATTCAAAATTTGGGAGTATTTTCTGCGTGTTATACTGGGCAAACCAGCCTGGATAGATGTTATTTTGATTACCCAATAAACTCTCTACACAAGAATGAAAAACATTATGATTGGAAAGATTAAATGAGGAGAAGTGAAACAAGCTCTGCCTATCAAAGGTGCAATCGAAATAAAACATTGTTTGTAGTTTAATTATGTCCTCTAGTAAAATTAAAACAGACTTGGTGCTTTAAAATTACAATTGAAGCTGAACCTTTTGTCTTTTAAATGAGCCTTGAATATTTCAACTGAAGTATACACACGAAGAGCCTAAAATCTAAATTCTTCTTCTGTCCCACTTCCTTAGCAAGAAATGTACTTCTAATACATTCTAATGTCTCTTATACCACATAAAATAAATAGAACCTTAAAAAAGAGGAAACTCTTTTAGTGTTAAAAATACAGTTTAATAATAGTAATTTAATTAGTAATTTTATGTATTCTTAAAGGCAAGTTAATACAGCGGTATAGAAGTTAGCAAGTAAACTAGTCTGTTTTATAGAACCAAGCAAGATAAAGATGTTGCTGAAGTTATGAACCTCTTATTTTGTTAAATTTTTGCAAATTTCACTTCTACTTTTGGCTAAAAAGTCAAAACAATTTTTATACAAAATATAAATGCAAAATATAGCATGGAGTTTTGATATAATTCAAATAACTCTAGGATGTCCAACTTCAAAGTAAATCTACAACTTTTCTTTTGTGTTTACTTTGTTTAAGCCTCAATTGATTTCACACTCAGTCAAGCACTTCCACTGACACAGTTCTGTTCTCTGAACAAAACAGAACAAAATTCATATCATGATAGACAAAACACAAAAATGCATTTGTTCTTATTCGATTAAGGAGAAAACTAGCATGATCTTTAAAAGATGCAAGATTTTATTTAGCTATATAACAATTTAAAACAACTAAGTAAACATAGAAATATCTTTGCCATTTAAGTATTTAAAGAACTACCAATTTTCAAATTTCATTCCATCTAGAAGACCTATTCCTTACTAATGTTTGTAGAAAACTATTAATTTTGTCTGTGCTTGGCAATCATATAGATAGGTGTAAGAATTCCATTAAATATCTTCCAAATAAGTAAATTGAGAGAGTACTTTAAAGGAAAAGAGAAAACAGTCAAATTAAAGCCTTGACTTTAATTAAATGAATCTGAAAGAGAAATGTTGCTTTTTTAGACGCTGCTTTTTCCTTTAAGGTCACATAAAATACTAGCAAAATGTTAATATAAATTCTTTTATTTTGTAACTCAAAAAATTCTCTTTTACTAGCTGAAGGATCCCACTATATTTACTGATATGTATATTATTAATGAACTATGACACTCTGTGATTCTTGTTCCTAGAAAATAATACTACACTGGTTTTAGATGAACTAATAATTTTTTACATTATACAAAATTTTGTATTTATTCATACAAACCACCTTAAGAATCAAAATAAAGAGATTTTATCAGATCATCTAAATTATACAATGCTACCATGAGCATACATCATACATCATAATTCCAGATAGAAGAATATTAGATTTTTACTAATTTCATTGGTTCCTAAAAATAAAGTTCCCTAATTTCATTGCCCTTTTCAGTACTGATGAATCTGCATTCTTATCTCCTTTACTATGCTTTATCTCCTTTACTATATTTTTCGAGTCTCCCTACTCCATTGTTCACAATTCCCTTCCCTGTTACTGCCAGATCTCTACCTCTACACCAGAATACATAGAAGAGTTAGCTAAAAGTATTCATTAGGGCTATGCAGCAAAGACAGACTAGGTATAAACCCATTTTCCTAACAGAAACAGGGGCGGATTGGGTAAGCTCTGAAGAGAAAGTTCCGTGTTTTAGTGTTCACAATATTATCTATCACAGTTGTAACAGAATGCATCTTTGCATGGCTTTGTAAAACACTTCCACAATGAGCTTTTAATCTGGAATGGACTTTCTGAGACACCACAGATAACTAAGAATAACATGTTAAAATGTAGTACCTCGGTATTCTGAAACACTGGAAATATTTTTAAATAAGCTACCATATCTACGCTAATATTGAGCAAATAAACCAAACAAATGCAGAGGAGATATGGACACTTATCTGTACGTTATTAAACATTTACATCTAACACAGTTATACTCAACAACACTGTGTTTTTCATAAGTTTTCAGAAAAAAATACAAAATGTTAAAGGCTGTTTTAGTTCCCAGCATGACAAATAATCAGATCCGGCAAACTACTATGTGATCATTCCCAAAGCATCCACAAATGCAAAAATTTAAACTATGAAATGTTAAATATTTGTCAAGGGAAAGGCCTCCCTTTGTGTTTAAGTTTTCATGGTTTCCTTTCTCCTGTATCTTACTTACACATACACATTTATTACTTATTTTACAAAATGTACTACGTAGCACTTATTCTGACAACATAATACTTCTATACATTGTATCACTAACAATATGTCAGTCTGAAAAAACATTTGTGTGACAAGAATCTTGTCTCAAAGATCTTGCGTAAGTCTGAAATACTTACTGTCGCTGGGGAGGCCCGTGTTGTATGAGTCACTGAATGACCAGAATTTTCCATGGAATTGCCAATTAGATAGGTCCCTCCTGAGCTGCTAATGAGTTGTCCTCCTGTGACACCCATCTGAATCCCTCCAGTGCCCACCATGCTATGAGACGAGACCACTGTTGTCACCTGTGCAGAACTTCCTTGAGTATCAAAATAATTTCCCCCAGTGTTTTGGCTGTACATCTGGGTTTCTGTGTAAGGATAGGTTGTTGATCGGCTTCAAGAAAAGAAAACAAAAGGAAAATAAATTATTTGTATTGTTCATTTAGCTGAGGGAAATGTTGCAACTCTAGAAATCTATGTACAATAGCTACAACCAAATTAAGTAAGATTGGCAAACAATCCCTGACTCCACAGAGAATAACATTTAATTGAATCCAAGCCCTAAAAAACCTAATTCAATGTTTAACCAAGTATCCACCAAACCTTATAAAATTTTTTTCACTCTTACCTGAAAAAGAAAGCAGGGAAATACGACAAAAATCGAGGAGAGAGTCAGAAAGAGCTCATGCAGTTATTAATGTATTGCAAAGCAATTTGGAACGCTCCATCTGTTTAGGTTTTTTTTTTAAATCCAATAAAAGTCTGAATTTTAGTCAGACATTATATATTTTGCATACTGTGCATGTTGCAAAATTGCAAATAATTCAGACAAATGTCAGCCAGGAGAGTCCAATGATCAAGAATCCTATATTATCTATTGCTTTGAAATTCATCAAAGCTCTTGGCTGAAGCTCAAAAATCTGAGTTCACTGGTATTTTGGGAAATGCAGTTATTTTTATAAGATGAATTTAAAATAGGACAAGTATTCATGTTATGATGAAAGACTGTATTTAAGAAATAAAAAAAAAACAGAACCATGACTTGTAAAAAGGTCACAAAGATGAAAGAAGTTAAAGATATGCAACACTAACATTTCTAAAATAACTTTCAACTATGAAACATTCATGCCTCCTTAGACAGTTTACCCTAATAAACTATTCAGCCACTGGTAACTTCTATCATGTTTCGCATTCTTAATCACTTATTTTGAATCATTACTCTTCATAGGTCATAATATTTTTATAGTTTTTGAATTTGTATTTGTTCTCATGTGCTAAATTTCGTCTTCAAATCAATTTATTTCAGAACTATAAGTAAATGACTTTCATTATTTCAATACCAGATTACTCCTTTTGGTAAGGCTATTTGGAAATTTTATCCTGTTTTGTGACTGTTAAGCTTTCTGCCTTGGCAAGCATGATAATAGAAAATTCAAAAGGTAATAACCAGTCAGTTTTCCCAACCATTAATTTTCTTATTTAAGCATAAAAATCTGTAATATTGTTTGTAATTAACAGACAACACCATTTAGAAATTAAAATGTGCTCTATTAGTTTGGAGTTGCATATTCTGATATGCAGTTAGTCCAAGTAAATATATTTTAGAAATATTATGAAACAGAGAAAACAGAGGCGCGTAAGTCTCCATTTTGTTTAGTACAATCAAACAAAACACAAAGTCATGCAACATCATGCAACTAAATGAGTTCCACAAAAAAAAAATGAAGACACTTTTGTCCAAAAACACAAAAGAAGGAGCAGCATCCACATTTTATACAGTAAGATGGTGGTTAATACACCTATCCAGGAACTTGAAGTCAGGCTTTTTTCTCCCTTTAGGTAGACAGAAGTTAGTTTCTTATCAATATATAGAAAAGGTCATGGTAATTGCCTGTTCGCTGGTAAGTTTTTTAAATTATAAAAACTTACAAATGATTAATTGTTGAGTAAACAATGGACCCACAGATAATGATTCCTCCTTCAGCTTCAGAAAATCATCATTTTTTCAAATAACTGAAGAACATACAGCACCTTATCAACAACAGAAGTCAGAACTTCTGTTGTTTTAACTATGGCTACAACAGGATCTCCCTTCCTTTTCTGAAACTTTCAGAAACTCCAGAACTTAAGTTTTAAAATCCTGATTGTTTCATAACCCTCATACTAAATTAATTGCTCTCACTTCTCCTTAAGCTACTTAAATATTTTCCTTTCTGAGTCTTTCAGAAGCCTCAAGATCAGCTGCAAGTAACTTGAAATTAATGTAAAGGAAACGCCTTGCAGTTTACTGAAAACAAAGCAAAATAATTCTTTTGGGGACTAATGATCAAGAAGACAGTTAATTTATTAACATTTCATTTGGAGAGTTAAAATCAATTAATCTTCGCATTTTAATAACCTATGTATGTGTTTAGGTATTGTGCCGGTTACGATTAAGCTGTTTTATCAAGCTAAGGTATCATTGTGATGACACTGTGATATTGTTTATCTTGTGATAAGCAAGATAACCACTAGCAGAGCTGGTGTTGCAGCTGTCTTAGAATAATACCAGTTACAGATTCTGAATGGCGCTATGCAGCAGAGGACAGTTTAGGAAAATGTGATGGAAGCTCAGGGGAAACAGTTCATGCAAATGACCATCACGAGATTGAACACCAATTTCTTCTGAAAGAGGAAAGAAAAACTTGGTATCAATATCAGCTAATAGTAAGCAAAGGAACAAAAGGCCATTGTTGACAGTAAAAATAAACGTGGCTAAAGGAAAAAGATTGTCCAAAAGATGTGAGGAGAACAAATCTCACTTGCATAAATGGAATTGAAGAGGCAGTTCTCTGAAGTAATGCAAACCCTAGAGAAGACTCAAAATTTCACAAGAAGTGATGTCACAGATTTGGCATGGAATAGGGAGAGAAAGGAAATGCTTGTTTGCTTTTACCTGGTTTAGGTCTGTATATCATGTATAGTCTCTAAATAAGGACTGATTGTATCAGAACACCTACATCTGCTTGTAACAGTATTCCGTATCAATGGATCAAGAGCAATCATTGGGGTACACCAATGGGTCACATTCCAAGATAAACACTCTTCCCTTTATTCCAACAACCAGCAGGTTCTTCTAGAACACCTGATTATTGGAGATGATTAAGCAAACTTTTAGCAACAGAGATCAACAAGGTAATTAAAAGTGAGATAAAATCATTATTGCATGCAATAATAATTGCAAAGAGCAAAAAAAAAATGCAGCTGGATGAGAAAAAGTTTTTGAAAGCAGTGACTCGAAGGTTTTAAGGTCATTGTATATGACATGACCCCTCAACATAAAACTATAACAAAGCAGAAAATATGATGTTATATTCCTTTGACACACATAAGCAATAACTTGAAATACAGAAGTGATCTTCTGCTTCTTCACAGCACAAACATGCAGTACTTTCTCAAATAATCTGACATATATCATATAATCAGTTCTTTCCCATTGCAAAGGTTGTGAAAGCACCCATAGCTCTTCTCTAACAGCTGCATACAAAGATCATGTAAGGACTAACCTCAGTGTAAGCAGAGCCATAAGAACACCTTGGTTATACACTGTGGCTTGAGATATAAGGCAGGCAACAGAATCTCATAGTTCCTCCTATTGAAACACTATGAAATTCAGTTTTTACTAGAATGTGGCATTAGAAAATTCATCACTGTTATTAATAAGTTTGTAAAAAGGCTGTGCATGCTAGATGATGTTTACCCTAGAAGTAAATCACACCAAGTCAGACACTGTATGCATTCAATCTAGATTGAGCAAGCCCAGAACATGTGTCCAATGTTGAGAACCCACACTGGAAATCAATAAGACCAGGAGGAGTTGGACTAGGATTTCAAGGTACAAGTAGAGCAAGGCATCACCTAATATGCCCCTAACATGCCTTATTGCTTCCGTACGTTTTATAATGATTTGCAGAATATAATGCTAGAAATAAAACACATGAAGTTGTGGTATAAAGTTGATAATAACATTCTGCTTTTTGGCACATCAAACCAGAAAATAAATAATTTTAAAGTTCAGTGAGCCCCAGGAATACCAAATGAATTAAGGGCATTATCTTGCACTCTATTACAGACACCAACATATTGTTACTGAGCTTAACTGTTAGAGACACTTTGTCTCTTCAAAACACTGACACTTTGAAGAAGGGAGACAAATAAAAATGCACAGAAAGAGTACGGCTTGTTCTTGTCCTGCCTTAGTTTTCAGTGTGCACATGCACACATGCAAAATCATTTATTCTGTTTTCATTCTGTGCAAATGTCAAGAATCTGATCTATTGACTACTATAAATTAGTGTTCCTGCCATCCCATCGTGTTTCAGTAATTTATATAGGCTAATCATGGCCCCAAATCTTCTTTGGGGAAGCTGACAGGACAGACTTAATTTTCCCATATTTATGTTTGCCTACAAAACATTTTCTACAGATATGCTGTTTTTACTCATGTTTTAGAAATGTCTGCTTTGTTGAAAGACTTTTCCATCACTCTTGTGAGTTTTAGTAAAAAAACCCCAAACAATAAGATTTATTTCCTTTTCCAGGAACTGAGAAATGCAGAGTGTCTTTAAATAAAAATTCTGAAATCAGGTTAGAAGTCAAGACAAGTTAACTCAAATGCAGTTTGTGTTTTAAATTAGGTTTTAACTTGAAATTATATTCCAGTAACTTCAGTGTCTTGAAAAATAAGTGATTAACTACAGAATTCTTATCACTAGCTGTAGACATCAACTTGGAAAATTCAAGTATTGGATAAAATGCACATAAACCTATTTTTTTTTACTTGAAGATGTATACGTTTCATGCTGTAATTTGAAATACAGGCTTCCCTTCATAGTGGCTATAAAAGAACAGCATCTTAATTTTTAACAAGAAAGCAATTAAATGTAAATTTTATTTTTTTTAAAAATGCAACTGTAATAGAAAAAATCAAGTAACATAATAATATAATCTTACTCATCAAGCAATAACATCAGAATTACTCTTGTGGGTTTTGGTATGGATTACCTATATAGTTTAGCAGGTAGACGCGGAAATATACTTTCACTGTCAACTTTGTAATGAAAGTTAGCATTTTATGGTACTTAATTAATGAATGAAGGTATTATTTCCTGTGATATAAATATGATTAACACTAGATGAAAAATAGTATTTTATGGTACACTATTATTTTTATATTATTTATATAGTACTCATGATAATGCTATGGTTTTGCAATTCAATAGCAAACCTCCATGCATAAAAGCCAATAAAGTCTTTCACGACAGAATAGCCTCAAACTCCTTTAAGATTTCAGTATAATCCTATAGTCCTAAAGGTGATACTGAGCTTCAGAGAAAATAGAGAGAACAGAATCCTTTGCCTATTACTGAGGGAAGTCTTTATCACAGCCAATGCATTGCTGCAGCCTCTGGTGGTGGTGTATGGAAAGAAGCAAAAGTGGCTTATACCCTACCACTGACACAACAGAACATAACATAGCAGTTGAGTGGTAATTGAGAGGGTTAAATAATCTGTCCCACCCTGTCTCATACAATCTCTTGTCTCCTCACAAAGAAATTTACTCCTGTAACCAGAATATTGATTCAGTGCTTTTTCATAAGAGATCAAATCCCAATGAAGCAATAACCTTCTTCCACAAAAACCTCCTCTATTGATCTAAAGACAGAGATGGAAGAACTGACAAGACACTTTTCTTTTCACCAATCGTTTCTTTTCACCAATCCCCCTTTATCAAACAGAACTGCTAAAAGCAAACATAAAAACCTGCATTATGAAAGGGCAATTAATATATCTATGACCATCTATGACCTCTGTAATAATGAAGAGCTGACTGGCTTTATGCATACACATTTCCTCTGTAAGGACAATTTAAAATATATCAGCCAGAGAAAGCTTTATAACATCTACCTAAAAGAGAGTTGCATTATTCCAGAGTTGCAATATTCTAGAAATTCTTATTTGCCACATTCAAAAATTAAAGTAAATAGACATTCATTACTAATGAAAAAGAACTGAGATATTCAACACCCAGTCCAAGATCTTTTTTCACATGTAAGTAAAAGCAGTAAAAGCACACACAATGCAGGAAACCCCTAGAAGCCAGGGAATGAAGTAAATGAAAACAGAGGAGAAATCTTATATTCTCAGTACCTGAAAGGTAGACAGGTAAGGGAATCTTAGTTACAAACATCAAAAAATTCTTATAAAGTACTGCAGATCTATAGCCCAAGAAATACCGTACTGCTACAAGAACTGTTAGAAACGTGTTGTAGGGTTTGTACTAAATCTGCAATACCTCAAGACCTGGGCTTGTGAGGCTTCCTTTGTCTAGATTTTGTGCTAACCTAGAGCTCTGTTCTAGCTTAGCTTTAATAATAATTATTGAACAATCAGATAAATGCTAATTAATCTGTTTCCATTTTAGCTTAGCTTTCTACTATGGTGTGGTATAAAACCATTAATCAAACAGCTATTCTGTGTAAAATAAACATCCCTAGATGAAAAATCTAGCAAAGAAGATCATGACTGTGGGTAGACAGTATCCAGCGAATGTAAGCCACACCATATACACAGTATATTCAGATGTAATATGGAAATGAAAACCAAAGAAGAATGAATAAGGTAAAGACTGTGCTAGAAAACTTATTAAAAATAGCTGCCAAGTTGACCCAGTGTGACTAGAGAGCCCCACCATCCAACATACTTTTCCAGGCATAACCCCTGAGAAGGTGGTAACTTGCTGTAACGCTTTCTCAGATGGAAGCTACTGACATTAGTATGCAGAGGGGTACTAAAAAGATAAGCATAATGGCAGAGAAAAAGGAATGGATACTAGGAAGTACTAGGAATAGAACAACTTTATCTGTATTGATAATAATTCTGATTTGACAGTTTAGATTCAATTACAGTAATAGTAAATTCTTGCTTTTGCATACAAGATGTATTTTGCCCACATAAACCACACAAATTGTAGTACAACATATTGGTGAAGAATGAGGCTTAGACACAACAGCAATAGCAATTTTTAGACAATCCTAACAATTATAATCCTGTTTGCCACACCAAAATTATCAGGTAAGTGGCTACATTTGATTAAGGCATTACAATTTATGTAAGAAGAAAGTTCATGTCTAGTACAGGGGATTCACCTGGCTTCTCAATACAGATGCAGCCATAATATTCTTCTATCTATTCTAAACTGCCAGGTAAGCCTGTACATGTCATTGAAACAACAATGCATTTTTGTTTCAAGATAGAGTGACAGGCTTGACAAGCAAAACTGTTATTACCCAGATAGAAAAGTAGATAACATAATTCAAATATTCTTATATTATACAACAAACGTGACAAGTTGTAGGTTACACTCTTTGTATTACCATTATGCCTCTAATTATATTAAAACCAAATAACTTTCAAGTGTAGACAAATCATGGTATAAAATACACGGGAAGAAGTGTCTTATAAAAGCACAACATTTATACTTGACAGTCTGTGCAACCTGACAAACTTCTTAACTTTAAAATCCTAAGAATCAGGTAACTTTTTCCTCATATATTATCTTACTGCATACTTTGTTGCTATCATATATAGACTTAAACTAATGCTAGTTTGAAAGTATTCTATTTTGAAATAAAGAATAATTCTTTCATCAGACATGCTGTAACTTTTATTGCAGAGATGCCTGTACACTGAACAATGTCTTCACCCTAACTACAGGTTGCAGACTTCTTATTCCATTGCTAGAGCAATACTGTCACTTATTAGATGATGGAAGCATCTTATTTCTGATTTTGAATGAGAATTAAGATTCTGATTTAGCGTGTTAATAACATAGATGAAACACATAATCATAGGAAGACAATCCAAAAGACAAACCAGTGATCACTCTAGTCAATCACATAATTTACAAATATAATTCTATTTTCTGAAAGTGAAACAGAAGATTTCTTTAGTGGGAGCAACTGGACAAGCTGGCTGTATCACACTTCTGTGAAGCTGTCAGGATCCACAAGATTTCACAGATTTCAGTATGAAGAATCAAAAAAGATGAACTGCAATCTGAACACCTGCCTAAATATTTCATCACAAGAGAGGCTATTCTCTGTGTTTTCTGTTACAGCAGAACTTGTCTCAGTCTATGTCAGCTTTATTTAGAGATATGGTAAGCTTCTTGTTTGCTTCCAAAAATTCTAAAATGTGAGTCCCACATTAATATGGCTCTGAACAAGCTAATCCAGTAGCAAAACAGGAAGAGGAAAAAATATTTTTCTTTTTTAAAGGACAGAATTTAGATAATGATAAAAACAGCAAATAGAAAAAATAATTCTTTAGCCATCAGCAACCTAGAGCCTCATTCTACTGCACCTATCAAATAAATGGCATTGTAACATGTAATGCATATATGTTCAATAAATTTAATTTACATAAATTTACATTTTTCTGTTCTTAATCTGGAGTATAAAATACAGGAAAATGTGTTTCATAATATATAGTCTTCAAAAATTCTGAGTAGAAGCACAAACTGGTCTCATTCTTCATGAATGAAACCATGATCTTTAAAAAGATTAATGTTCGCATAACTACTGAACAACAAGTTGGCTGTTCACAGTGTGGTTTCACAGCAACATGGATAAATTATTCTTCTGTAGGAGGGAAAGACAACCTGGACTAGGTTTACTTGCTAAGGAGAGCTTTCTTACTGTGTTAAAGAAGTCTTTTACATCCCATTGACTGATTTTGCAGAAACTGTCAAAGTTATTTAGATATCAAAATTCAATACAGTCACAGAAAGATCCATACTAAGAAGTTAGTAACACCTAGTTCTGTTTTTTCCAAAGACTGTAAGCAGTCATGCAGTACACATCTCATACAATGTCAAAAGTGTATGTGTCAACAGCTCATGGAAGAGCTTACAAGTGATAAATGAAAAGATAAACTTGAATATAGCCTATTTAAGAATGATATTTTTTGGAGGATAACAGTAGATTATCGTGTTCTCAGTGATGTCATGCTACCTGTAAGTACTATTGTATAGGACGTGCTAGAACTCCAGTATGAACCAGGTTCAAAGGTAGACAACTGGTACTCTACAACTGATATCCCTAACACCTTCTTCTTGATCCCCTTGGCAGCAGAGTGAAGGCCATAGCTTGCTTGCACTTTAAGGAGTGTCCAGTATACCTGGAACTGACTGCTCAAGGGGTGGAAACACAGCCCTAATATTTGTCATACTCCCCTTTTTGCTGTACATGTTAAAGACCAGTTTTAACCTTTGCAGGTAAAAAAATGAAGTAAAGGCTACTCTCACCAGGAATAGAAAGGCCGTGCCTCCAGCCAGGAGCAGGAAAGGTACAAACAGGTTTACTGGTTGTGGGTGGGACTGTGTGGGTCCAATGGTCTGGCACATGAACCCCACAGATCATGACATAACACTCGGGCTGGTCTGAAGAGGACAAGATGTGAAAAAATACACTTTACACCACAGCTGGGGACCACAGCCCCATGCTGGATACCAAAAAGGATTGCTGTGGTTTAGCCCCAGCCAGCAACTAAGACCCTCACAGCTGCTTGTTTGCTCATCTTGTGGGCCAGGAGAGAATCAGAAGGGCAAAAGTGAGAAAACATGAGTTGATATAGTTTAGTAAGTAAAGCAAAAGCCACACAAAGAAGCAAAGCGAAACAAGGAATTCATTCACTACTTCCCATTGGCAGACAGGTGCTCAGCCATTTCCAGGAAAGCAGGGCTCCATCATATGCAATAGTTACTTGATAAGACAAATGCCAGAATAACAAACATCCTTCCTCTTACTTCTTCTCCCAGCTTTATATGCCATATGGTAATATGGAATATCCTTCTGGTCAGTTGGGCTCAGCTGTTCCAGCTGTGTCCCATCCCAACTTCTTGTGCACCTCCAGCCTACCCACTGGTGGGGTGATGTGAGAAACAGAAGGCCTTCACTTTGTGCAAATGCTACTCAGCAATATTGAAAACATCCACCTGTTATCAACACTGTTTACAGCACAAATCCAAGACAAAGCCTCATACCAGGCACTTATGAAGAAAATGAACTCTATCCCAGCCAAAAGCAGTACAATAGAGAAGACTAATGCATATTTAAGATGCATTGTTTAGGATTTAAAAGTGAGAGGAAAACAGGTAAGACAGTATGTGGACAATGAAGTATTAAGCAAAACATACTAGCAGAAATGATCAAAGTACATGGCCAGTGTTAACATCAGAAGTCTCTAACTCAAATAATATAATCATCAAGTAAGTACCTGAAGATAATAAAGAAGCTTTCTAAATTGCAGTTCTTCCCAAAGCCAGTAAATTGGCAAAAATGAAAACAAAAATAAAAGTAGAGTAGCTCCATCCTAAGCAACTCAATCATACTTTGATGTTTGAGCCAACTTCAAAGCTGGTGCTGCTCCAATTGAGGGATTAGACTAGGTAACCTCCAGAGGTCCCATCAAACCTAGATTATTCTTTCTATGTTTCTAAACCTGTACATTGGAGAAAGGAACTTGGTGATGGAAAAGCATGTTCAGGGAAGCTGGAAATGCACAATAACATACAGAAGAAAGGCTAAAGAAGCAGCAATAGGAGAGGGTGTTACTCTCCTTCCTCTGCCTCTCTTCATTCCTTTGAAAAAAACCCCAAACTTATTTTCGAAAACACAGAAATGAAATTACATTACTACTTGCTTTAAATAATAACTAGAGCTGCTGTACATATCTCATTTGCAACTAGGATTGCAGCCAGGAAGACAGAAGGCTCTGCATTCCTTCCTGAGGACGGAAGTTACACAGTACATACATACATCCAAAAAACACTATGCTGTAATGGAATTTCATATACCAACTAAACCAAGAATTTTATTTACACAAAAAACCTGCCTTTATAGAAACAATCAGTGTGAATTCACTTTTTCATCCAAAAAACTGTTTGGACAATAACAGCTTTGATCAAATCAATTTTCTTTCCAAATTAAAATACCCTTGTTGGTAGAATCTAACCAAAAATATATATTTGACTTTATCTTTTAATAATCAAATTCCAATCATTTGTCAACTTACATAGCTCCATTAGTGTAGACTGTGTCACTTCCCTCGACATACTGAACCTGCGCTGGGTAGACATGCTGTACCTGTTGTACAGTCTGCACTTGCTGTACCTGAAAGCAAGAACACCAGAAATTTGAGATATTGTAAAGAAGGACTGATGTTTCAGTGCACCTAACAGCTTCTAAACAATATGGGGTATCTCTGTTCTCATAAATACTAAAGTTTATGTCTTAGCAAGAGCAAAGAAAGTTACTGTTCTTACACAATCTTTGTGCTGTAGGTCTAGTAAATGGAGCCCTAACACTAAAGACGCATGCTCATGGAGCATATATACTTTCTGTGACAGAGACAGAACTAACTAGTGTTACAAGGATGAAGTGAAATGTAACTATGATTTGCACCAAGCTGAACAATTACATTTTCTACAGAGTAATGTATCATTTGGCCGTAGGTACGTCTTTTCTTATTACAGTTCAGTCCTGAATAGCACAAGCCTTAAAATCACAGGTCAAATGTACTGCAGTAAGTTTAAAAACAAAGCTTCACATGAAGATGGTTCAGCTTTTGTTTAACTGGAGTTAAACTACAGTAATACAAGCCTTTTTCCCAAGAATGCTTTGACTCAATGTGCAAGTATGGATCAAAACTCCCAGTCTGAATAACCGTTTTCCCAGAATATCATTAGCAATAACAAACTTGGACAAAACCTGGTTTTACATCAATGACCTAAACAACATAAAGCAGATAAGGCCCATATTATCTTCACATATATTGCTGGTATGCCTGTTTTGTAAAAGCACACATAGTCACAAATCAATTCCTCTGATTCATATACAATATAGGGAAGACCCAGACTATGCAATTTCTTCTCCAATTTTAATTTTTTGTCTTCTGTGACAGTAAAGATTAAGAATGCCATATTTCACATCTGCCATCATTTAGAGAAGCCATATTTTGGTTCAGAAGCAATCCAAAATAGAAAAGATGGAAAAGGACTTAGATACTTCACAGTTTCGCAAAATTTTACCCAAGGCACTGAATCAAGACAGCGACAATGCACATATTTAGTAAATAAATTTAGCAGAAATTACTTCTAAGTAACGTTATTTTTCTCAGATATGTTGTGATGAGGCAACTTTAGCAGGAGACAATTGGTCCTAAGAACTGCAAACACCCATGGTCCCAGATGAATCTAGATTTCATGCCTTTGATGTATCACCTTCAAAGAGCATTTTGAGAATATCCTAGTTAGCATTTTTGAAAATCAGATGTCTCTGTCTATTAATCAGATATATTAATCAGTCTTATCAGCAATAAGACACACTGTGATGGTTAAAATATCTGTTAATATCCAAAGTTTTCTGATTTCCCACATAATTCATTAAAAAAATTTACAAATATTCCTGAAATACAATTTTCAAACTTAAAAAAAAAAAAAAAGATGTTTTCTAATTATTGAGGTAAGGTACAGCTGCATACATTTCCTCTCCTAATAATATATAGTTATTTAACAGACAGATACAGTTATCAAAGTTAACACAAAAACCTTTGATCCAAATTATGCACATTATTAGGATTTAGAACAACATTTTGAATAAAAAAGCAAAAAGTACTGTGCAAGAATCAAACTACTTCTATTTCCATCACCTTTAACTTCATAACTTAAATGAATTCAAAACATAATTTCATGGAATAGGTTTGATCCAACTCCACTATAAGAAGGTCATGCCTGTAAGCTTGCTATGAATTAGTACCTATCATTATTCAATTTTGCCAATCTGTGATAAAACCTTCTACTCATGCAAAAATAGGCTAAAATGTATATGTGCTTTATATTGTGAAATCTATTATGACAGTTTTTAAGTTTGATTCTAAAAGTATTTCATCCTCTTTAGTGACTCAATTTCTATGACTTCTAGAGAGAAGGGGAATCATTGTTGATCAGTCTTTTACAGAGCACCAAACTGATCTACTTAAAGCACACAGTGAGAAAACATGTTGAAAGCAGGCTTTGTTCTTAAAACCAGTCATTTGTCACCTGCCATGTAACACATATGCTCCATTTTCTGTTCCAGTAGTATAGCTGAGAAAACAATAGGGAAATGATGCTGTGATCTGTATGAATTCTATATTATTGTTCAACCTCTCCCAAAATGCACTTCATTCCCTATTCATACACACTGGATATGGTCTACTCCCTATTAAAAATAACCCAACTATTTTTCTATTAATAAAGGAAATGTGATTTTCTCACTGCATACTAATAAAGTGGAACTCTACAGAACATTAAAAATTTCCTATCAGCAAATGCAGGTCAGGTTCCCATATTATACAAGGCATTATATTGTCCCACTATTCTTGGATACAATCTGCTACCATTTCAAAACCAACAGGTTCAGCATAGTGGAAGACCTTTACCATAGAATTGCAAGGACAATGCAGGGACAAAGTGGTATAGGTATTCCAAAATTATTTATTTTCTGATTTGCAAGATCAGAAAACAACAACAAATATTAATTTACCATAAAATACCACAAAATAAGAAAATTTAAATGTTCACAAATTTCAATTTTTTTGCAATTTACACATATATATTCTTTGTTAGTCTAATGTGCAGTACTACTAGAAATGTCATGACTGTTTAGGCAAATAAATTAACTTATTTTTTTAAATCAGCATTTAAGAATGGACACAATCCTATTACAACATCTTATTTACTTTGTAGATCAAAATGTTTTTCCTTTACATTTTAACAATGAAGTTGAATACAGAATTAGGTTGTTTTTTTCCAATACAGTAATGAAAAAAAGACAGTTTATAAGAAAAGTTATTTCGCTTCAGCTTCTCTGAAACTCAGCACTGCTACAGTTAAATTGATTATAGTGCCCAATTAAGCTTTAGTCACTACACGGTATCGCAAAGTATGTAACAACCTTAAGGTAGAAAAAGTTAAATATTTTTCCTGTCAAGCAATGACAAATAAAATAAGTGGCCTTTAGGATGGTCTTGTATATAAAAATTCTGCCATGATGAAAATCTGTGTTATATGATATCTTCAATGATAATTCTATGCCTTATCTTACTTCATTTTGGGAAAAATGTTTTTACAAAAATTAAATCTAGTGCCTCTGTTTTTTCCAGAATAGGAAGAAATGAAATGCATATATCTATTCTCTATAAGCTCAAAATTATTTTAAAAGTTGGTTATGAGGAAACAAAACACTAACTAAAAATAAAAAATGTAAAAAAACCCTCAACATTTTAATAGAAATTTAAAAAAAAAATATTTTCTGTCTTCTATTTATCATTTTCCTTCCACCTTTCATTAAGCTGTTAAAAGAATTTTATATGCTATGCTCAGTTTTTGGGGCAGAGCAGGAGAGAGTATTCAACCGAGATCTAAACCTAAATGGCTTTCTTGCATTAAAAAGAACTCCAAGACTTAAACAATTTGGGTTGAAAACAGAAAACACAATGGAATATTTTTGAAAAGTGACAGTATGTAAATTCAAAAATTGTATGTTCTGCAGTGGACTGGTGAGCTAGCAATGGTAATTGTTGTTCTCTTCTAGTTGGAAAACAGAAAGTTAGCTGACTTCTATAGAAAATAATGAGTTAAGTATGGTTAGACAGAAGATTTTTCATTCCTCTTGCTTCAGTGATTCTAGCCTGAAATAAGTTACTGGAATAGGATTAGAAGTAAGCAGCTGAAATGTTCCAGAAGAACAAGAGGAGAGTGAAAACTTATTTCAACATACATGTGTAATTATAATTACTTAATGAAGGGAAAAAAAAAGGAAAACTATAGTCTTATACTACTTCAGAGGAACAAATGGAGGCCTAAGTTATACGGTTATCTATGAGAGTTTGTCAACAAAAAAAGTATACCAAAATGCAGAAATTACACTGAAACATAGAAATAAAATGTAAAAGAGAATTTTTATTTTCAATAAAAAGTACTTATGCTCAAAGTAGTACTAAGCAAAGAGTAAAATAATAGGCCAAAATATATAAAGATTTTTAAAACTCCATTTAAAAAAGTGCATATAATTATCTGCAGTGCCTATGCAAACAACTTGGACATACATCACTTTCTGTTCTCAGAGATAAAAATAATTTTTATACCTTTATGTGTCTGGATTAATTTGGGAAGAAACATATAAATAGCATATGGTGTAATAGTCTAAGCAGATTCATATCTATATAACGGCTAATGTCAGTTCATTATTATGTTTTTCATATGTTAAACATGATTTTGATTAAGGGCAATTTTGATTAGCAGAAGTCCGCATCATGATTAAATGATACAATGCTCTCTGAACGTGACAGCCATCATGTATGGCAACTATGAAGAAATGCTTCGCTGAACTTCTGATGCATGGATAAACTTTTAAAAATAGATTATATGACTATTTTTAGTTTTACTTCTCCAATCCTTCCACTTTGTGTGGCATAAACTACAAAGAGAGGTTAATTTTGAACCCTTAGAAGCTGACTACACTGTGCTTAAAACTGCCTGTTGTAAAAGGAAAGATACATTAGTGAGAAGACTAAGAAAATTCCTCAGACTAATAAAATGGAATACAATTACACTCCTACCTTTTTGTTCTTACTTGTGCATTTTGCTTACATGTGGACATTTTTGTCCCCTTACCATTCTTCTCTATCCTATTTCAACAGTGACAGCTGCTGTGCTACATGAAATCAGCTGCCACCAGTGCCACTTTTACCAGAGGGGAAGCCCACATTTTCACTAATGGTACCTTTTCTCCTATTTTTGGATCATCGCAGCATACTTTTGTGAGCTCTATATTTATACCAGCTATATGCAAACTGGGGATTTGGTTTAGTTGAAAACTTCAAAACCTACTCTTTTCACTGTTTACTATAAAAGGCAGGATGCTTCAGTCCAAACACAGCTGTAGGAAAAAGGCAATAATTAGTCCAGCCTTTCATTTACTCAGCTTGCTCTTATTCGGGGAAAAAATGTTTCATTTTGAAAAAGGTATCATACATTTTTTTAAGCATAAATGAAACACTGATGCCATGAAAACAACGCCAAATTAATGCATGAGGTATAATTTAAGTATGGTGTTTATAGAGAGATGAGAACATGGAAAACAAAGACCTCGCTATGGAAAAGGAAATACTATATACCACTTTAATATTAATTAAAAAGAAATTAATCTAAAAAGTAGTAATGGATTACTGTAAAAATAACATAGAAGGTACACCAAATTATTGTGTATACACAGATGCCTATGTTCCATTATCTCTTAATTTAACAAAAACCAAGAAATGCTCTGCTGTTTTAGTAAATTATACTCACAAGAGAGAAAGAAGTCACCATGAAAGAACATAAAAATCAGACAAATTATCCAAATCATATTTCATCAAGACAAAAAGTCTTCCAATTCAAAACCTTACAAAAGAGTTAACCAAATAAAATCTCCTACAAAGGTTAGACAAGTTCAAGCATTATGGAAGCTTCAATTAAAACATAACATAGTATTCAAAAGCCTCTATCCTAATCAACACTCAAGCAAAGAAAGAGAGATATTTAACAGTTTGAATTCAGGAGAAAGTATTTGAAAGAGTTCTTGATTCACTACTGGTGAATTCTGGGCAAATACACAAAGACAAGCATTTAAATAAAAAGTTTAAAGCCCAAATTCAATGCTTTTCTGAACCATCTTTTTAAACAACAAACTTGCACCCTGCAAAATGCATGTAGATGTAAGCAGAAACTATAATGATGGAACTATGAAACATTATAAGTTTAGTCTGTACAAAACGTTAGTTAAATGTGCAAAGACTGTGGTACACATATATAATGCGCCACCTGCAATTTTAGAACTAAACTTAAAAAATTATGAAGAATTTAATTTAGGGAAAAGTGCTCCACTGGCACAGAAATAAATTACACTGTTTAATAAAATATGTCCATTTCTCATATTGTTGATTTGGAAACTGTGAAGATAGTTGCTGACAAAAAAAAGCCATCACATGTCACCCAGAGTACCCATCACATGGACAACGAATTTCTGGGTATTCCAGAAATGTCTTGGAAAGCTGTCATGGCTTCTACATTCAGTCCCTCTTTTCTACCTCCGTATTTTTCCTTTTTTCTTCCTTATTTTCTTCTGCCACGACTCCTTCCAAAGCCTGTGGGTGCTGCATAGGTGAGTGACTGTTGTATGTAACAGAGGTGTGTACTTTGTTAGCTGCTACAAAAGTCTTCTTACTTCCCTGGCAAACGCACAGTATGAATTATCTATTGTCATATCACAAACACTTTCAAGATGTGCAAAGGTCTGCAGGGAGTCAAGGCTAGGCATGCAAAGGACAGTGATTTTCATTTTTACATTGGTATTGCACTTACTCAGACATCTAGATGAAAGGAGAAATGATACAGACAATGACATCAGAAACATATTATTTAAAAGGAAAAAAGTAAATATTCGGTAACATAAATTAAATTTCTATGAGCTATTACATGAATCCCATAATAACCTACAGCTAGAATCATGCAAGGTGCTCTAGTTAAGAAACAGATCTTGAAAAACAGTTTGCCTTTCTCTGGATATTTTCATTCCAGCAAATTAAAATTGATAAAAGCAGAGCAAAAGAGTTCATTTAGCAGCCTTGTACAAAATTAAGTTGCTCAGTACACTGTGAAGAACTATCCTTGCTTCCCTTTTTTTTTAAAAAAAAAAAAAACAAACAAAAACATCTTCTCAAAACTAATAGCCACCTACCTGTTGCTGAACTGGTACTTGCTGTACTACCTGTGTGGGCACTGCTGCTTGGCCAGCCACAGATGTCTGTAAAGTCACAGTTGAACCTGTATCTGATCCAGTCTCTGACGTCTGCATTGTGATCTCTGAATAAAAGACAGACATAAAATTAAAAGGTTAGTACATTATTTCTTTAATTTTGTCATTTTTATTAGCATAATGATTTGTTACTTATCTCTGTTGGGATCTTAAAATTAGCTAATATCAATCTTAGTATGAGACAAAAGCTTTTTCCTCCTACTAGCATGTGAGTACAAATGGGGTTTTATCTTACTTCTATCTTATATTCAAAATATCTTTCAATTGTATGTGCATGAAGTTATCACTTCTCTGAGTTCTGCCACTTTAAGGAACAACTCAGAAAAATGAGTAGCAAATCTTCTCTTGGCTTATAAATCATCATTCAAAACTGTTTTTCCTCTGGGTTATGGAATTATGCTATGAACTCTATACATTCAAATTTAAAGACAAACTTCTAGCAGGCCGTAGAATGAAGGGTTATAATCCATAAAGCAAACTCTGAAAAGCATTTAATAAGTCAGTGAAGAAGCAGCTTAAAGGCTAAGATAATGGCCCTTACATTTAACAGAAACAACAGAAATTAGGGTAGAATACAGAAATTGTTCAAGAATTAAGGAAAATGCCTTACAAAGTAAACATCATAATGACAACTGAGGATGACTTTGCATTTATAGGAAACTGGGAATTATGGGATTCCTCAATTTTGCATAGCAGAAATGTCAATACAATTGACGGGATGACCAACCAAAACTAATTCAAAATCAGAAATTAGACTTTTTTAAAAAAATACAGTATTTTAAGCAGTGGATTATTAACTGGTGAAAATAATAACCAGATAAGGCAGGTTTGTCCTCACCTGGTACCTTCAAAACAGAAGACTATACTTCTCTGCTGAATTACAGTAAAAAAACACCAAATTTCTAGTTTGTAAACCAAATATTCTGTGATCCAAAATTTTTAATGCCTTTAGTTTCTATTGATCTGTATTGGCTACAGAATACTTTTGCAATGTGTGAACCAATGCCAATAACAATAAGTAGCATTATCATGCATAACAAAAGAGGTTTATATGAAAAAAAAAACCAACCTAGAAATACTCAAAATACCCTATCCATGTGACTTTTTAGAATAACTGAACAGATCCAGATGTCTGTCAGGGAAGAAACTGGACTTTAATCTCTTCCTGCCCCCACACCCCAACAAAACAGCCTCCCGCAAAAACCCTACAATATTTTTTGAGACAAAACAGTAATAAAAATACCTGTCTCTGCAGAGGTATACCAGTATATAGTAGGAGGCATTCATTACTATAAAAAAATAAATACAGGAGCCTCTCTGAAAATTCAGTGTTGTCCTTGCTTGACAACTGAACCAACTACAACAGCCCTTCCTTTCAAGGCTGTATTCCACAGTAGTTTAAGCCAATTTAATGCTGGACAGCCCCTCCAATTATCTCTAACTCACTTTGCAATTATATGTCATCAGTACAAAGCAGGAAACAGGTATATACATTTGGGAGGTTGGGGACAGGGATAAGGACAGGACCCTGCTAACTGGCACCGTTATTGCCTTAAACTCCAAGGAACCATGCTTATGGTACCTGACAGATTTAATTGATACTTCTGAAATATTCAATTGTTCATCAAACCACTTTGAGATTAATCAACTGACTTTGAGAGTTATGATGTTGATTGAACCCTCTACTTCTTTCCATCATGCCTAACAAAAATGAGGATACAAAATGTTAAAGTGTTAATCAGGATACAAGAGGCATCTGGGACTAGCCGCAGCCCACACAGCACAGGGTGAGAAAACAGTGCTTGTGTGTTCCCTGGGTGGTGTTGCAGCTGCTTACAGCCCGTTGGGCAGCATGCTGGGCCTCTACTGGTTCACAAGGTAAGCTCACTAGTCAGTGTGACCAGCTCCTGTGTGTAAAACTGCACAGACCAGGGGGATCTAGCACCGCCATATTGCAGGCAGAGAGGCAGCTACAGACATTATGGCAAAGCAGCGTGTGCATGGGGGCTGGGCAAAAAAACAAACAGAATAATAAGATAAATAAAGAACCTTAAAATAAAACAAACACACTACTAACTAACACCTACAATAAATCAGTACTACAGTCCTAGAATAATGGTCTCCACGAGGCAAAAGAAGGCTGTGCTCCTGATGCTGGAC
>JANHFX010026508.1:12606-23732 GCA_027560015.1 Chloroceryle amazona | reverse complement strand
GAGCAGACTATGACAGAAAAAGGGCTGGGGTGAGAAGGAGGTGAGAACTGAAACAAGGTCAAGCAGACCAAACAGCAGCTAGTGCTGTGGCGGGGAAGCAGCTTGAGCTAAGCAGCAGCTAAACAACAATCAGTGAAACTACATCATACTTTCGATGTGCAGGGCAACTCACCCATCAGGAACAGAGAGCAGCTCTCAGCTGCTGGGTTCCTTAGCCCCCTTGAGACTGAAAAGGGGGAGAAGGAGGCTGGCTTGTGGTTAGATGAGTTTAGAGTAGAACTGGGACAGAAACATCATTATTCAGCTCACCCTCCATCTAAGATCATCGAGCAAAACTATTATAAACAATGAAGCCAAATACATTGATGTTTACAAGAGTTGAAGGAAATCCCCCATCAAATCAATGGAACAACTGTCTTCTGTATTTGCAGGCAAAAAAACCGTTTGGATGATGGCAGTGGATTGGTTTATCTTGGTCTTTTCCCCACAAACTACCAAGACTAGAACTTGGAGGGTTAAAGCAGGAGTGTGTGCAATGGGGGGCTGTTACGTACAAGAGAGATGAGGTTAAGGAACAGATCTCTCTTTCCTATAATAAGCTTGCATGGTTTTCTGGGGCTGACCTACTGCATTCCCAAGATCCTACATGTAGCCCTAACAGAGGTTCTTTTGGTTTAGATTTCATCATCAACCATCTTCAGGGTTTCTTTCAGACAGTGCTTCTGGGAAGTCCCTTCTCCTTTTGATCACGTCTGGGGCTTGAGGCCATTCTTCCTGCCTCAACTCCTGACACAGTGGGAGGCAGAAGCAAAGCAAAGCGTGATTGCATCCTTAGCTGCGATTTAGATTTTTTTAAGTGGCACTGTACATAAAAAGGAGCAAGGAACACAACAGTTTGACATCTTGGTGGCTTGCACAGGTGTTCAAAACCGTTAAGATAAAAATAATTTTTTCTGACTGTGACTTCCTTTAGCATGATTGCAGAAGTCCTGCAAAGCATCAGTTCCAGCAGCTGTGACCAAAGAGTTTCCCCTCCATGGCAAACATCACTCCTGGGATCCTCACCGTAAGGGCTGAGGAGAGCAATTCCTGGCCCTGCTCCCCCCAGAGTGTGTCCTTACCTCCCTTCTCTGTACCACTGGTTCAAGCTGTGAACCCAGCAGAGGAGAAGCTTCCAACCTGGAACGTGGGTCTTCCTTACAGAAACTTGCAGTTGCTGATTAAGCCTTTACAAAGCAACTGTTAACAGTTCTAAAAGGGCTAAATTATGATGCAGAGATAGAAGTCAAAGGTACTTTTGGTACGTTCTATATTGTAAAACACCAAGAGGCATTTGACGGAACAGGTATTTTTCTGGTGGCTTGTACCCTACCAACAGAGCTCCCATACTGACTCCACTAACATCATAGGCATTTAAGATGGAGGAAAGGGAGGTAAAGTCAATCCCGGTCTCAGAAGCCTCTCTCAGTCACACTAGAGTTAAAAGGAAGAGACTACTGTGGCTCCACACCCATTTTGAAAAGCTTGCATTTAGAAGATTAACTATTTAGCTTAAGTGATGACTCTCCTCATACCATGCAAAACCATTACCATTACATAAGAAAAATTGTGCCGAGAGTTTTACGGCAAGATCTAACTCTGTAAGATCAAAAAGACACAAAAGAGGAATAAGTTTGTCTCTTTGTCTCGGTAATTTCTGGAAGTTAATTTATTCTCCCAGCATTTGCAGGTGACCATATGCATTTCTACTAAACTTGTCTTTCAGCAATTAGCATAATGATTCTCCTAGATGTTTTCACAGTGGGACTCTTTGCAAAAGTGTTTTTCCTTTTTTGATAGTAAATGCCATTTTTCAATCTAGGATTAAAGCCCATCCAAAGGCAACCAACTAGTTTTCACCTACTTTGAAATATTACATATGATGTATTCAATACCATTTTTTCCCCTCAGATTTTCCTCGGCTTTTTTTTTTTATCCAAGCCATTTATAACTGAATATGTATTGTCTTCTTTCCTGTCCTAGAAAAAGACAAGTTCTTTTGCTGAGTTAGTCACAGAGCAATATTCAATGAATTAATGCTCATAGTTTTATTGTAATGTTGATGTCAGTATTGCCTGATAGGAATTCCTGGTTAAGAAAAACTGATAAAATCTGAATTTCAGGAAAGGTGCTTTATATTATCACAGGTCATGTGCCTCCTCGTAGAAAGCCACATTGTAATTATGGCACAGGAATTGCTGCACAGTGGTATCAGGACACGTCTTGAAGCAACATGACACAGTGACATTTGCAAAGATGGCAAGATACTTTGAAGCACCTGAATCATTTCAAAGGCATGGCAGGGAGGAAAGATCTTCTTGATCAGATTTCCAAGCTACTGAGTAAAACTTGTGCATGTAAAACACACACACAAAACTGTAAGAGGGAAAGCGCTCATTCCTACTTCCATTTCATGAGGAATGAAGATGATCTCGCCAGACTGGCTCTTCCCATTTGACTACGGGGAAAAGATGACCATCACCCTTCACAAAGCATGTTCAAGAGCTGAGGCTGATCCATCCATTCTGCACAGAACAGGCAATAAAAAGCCTCTGGGGCAGCAGTGGAGGTGCTCCTCTAGCCCACTCTCTTATCTAACCCCCTGTTTGCATACTTACCTGTGCAGAAAAACCTCCGACTCTTTTGCTCTATGAAGAGCTGACCTTTCCACCAGGTTGGCCTTATGCATCATACACTAGAACCTGCATGCCTTGAAAGGCAGAAGAGATTTTCTTCTGAGTAGTTAATACCATGGCAGTAAATGTCACTGCTGGTTGTAACATTTAATCCTAGTACACAACACTTCGGCTTGAAGTTTCACGTGAACACAGTAATCAAGTGTTTGCATCAACCTCCCAAGCAGTCAGAATTCATTTCTAACAACCCATTGTATTTAGATTCTCCTTAATTTCAATAAAAACAAGCATAAAAACTAACTCAAAAAACCCTCTGTCTTTGGTTAACACCACTTTGGAAACTTTGACAAACTCTTTGTCTTTATCTTCAGGCTGCACGTGCAGCTAACCAAAAAATACTGGAGCATATGGTCAAAACGAACCAGGCAGTATTAACAGAAGGGTTTACATACTAATTAAGAATCTATATTAATTGAAAAAACTTTGTTGCACTGTGAGCACAAACTCCAAACCAAATTAAAGTATGGACAGCTCAGCATCTGTAGAGTTAGAAGCTGCAGCAACCAGTAGACTAAGTCAGCTCCCTGCAGAGAGAAAACACCCAAGTGTGTAACAAACCCCCCGAACCTATGGGGTTTCCTTATTCAGCCTTCCGCTCCTAATTTGGCATGCAAGTTCCATGTTTTCTAAATAAAACCCAGTTACTAAAACCCCCTGTAAATCTCCCACCTAGCTAGAGCAGCAAATAGCTCTGCTGTTGCACATAAAATGGAAATCAGAGAGATTTTTACATAGAAGCTACTAGAAGAAAGCTACTGCATACTGATATTTAGATATACTCCACAGCTCTTCATTCCAGGTACCTGTTTTATAAAAATCAGCTCCCAAGGTATCTTCATCCTGCTATGAACCTCCTTTTCCAAGCACCCGTGCTTCCATTCCCTTTATTTGCATCCTCCAGTTCTCGCTCTTTAAACACTCAGCCCGGTATCCATGTCCCCAGAATTTCTTCTGTTTCTTTAAGAAACTGAAAATCAGAGTAAATTGAAAAACAACCATCTTCCTAATTTAAGCTGTCAAAATTTGATGACTATGCTAATTATTTTTTCACATCTAGTCTGAATAGAACTCTGATTATAGTGTTGGTTTTTTTAAACCTAAACCTACAGAGCAGTTGTCATCTCGCTAACAGGCTTTTAACACTTTCATGTTTCTAAGTGATTAAAATTTTAATTGCTTTTATAGTTCTGTCTTTTAACATTTCTCAAAAGTTACAATAAGGGATACCGGCCACCTTTTCAAAGTTAACAAGCTTTAACATGCAGCACTTATGCTATTTGCTTGGATGTTATTTGGACAATGTGTTTGCTCTCCATTTCAGAGTAGAAGGTACTATTTGTGTCCTTCTTCCAGACTCTTCTCAGGCAGTTTACATACTGTACGTACATCAAAAATCACCTCCTTACTGGCCTTTAGCTTTGGAACAGTTTTAAGTAAGATTTGGTCAATCTCTTTTGCAGACAGGGCTTTTGCCAAGTTCTGCAGCCTGGAAGTTGGATCCAGCTCACCCAGCTAGGCTCTCTCACATGACTTAGGTCAAGGTTAGGTAACAAACCATCTGCTTAAGCGAGTCAGCGTAACGTGGTTTGCAACATAAACTAAACAGGCTATTTCAGGCAAGACACACCAGCTCAGAGGCGAACACCCTTCGCTCCTTTCATTTCCCTTGAAAAGTGCAGAAAACCCTCCCTGTAAGGGAAACTGGGTGCTAGAAACAAGCCTGCCAGAACTGCCAGTCCGTATCTGCCCTGAAAAATCCTCACGTGTGAATTCTGTTATCTGAACTACTAAACTCTTCACAAAGACACAAACCCTTTCTGTGCTGAATTCTCTAGGAACTTCCAGTCATCATCTATCCTTAAGAATCAAATTCTAATCTATTACAAAAAATAGCAAAATCAAGATATTTTAATGTTATAATGATGTTTCGTTTATAGAAACAATAGATTTTATTTCCTCTCCACTTCAAATAGATTTGTTATCCTTGATAACACTGGGGAAATTAGTAACAGTTGAGTTACAAAACAAAAAAGCAACAGAAAGCAAACTTCTGTTAGGAATTTTATTTTTTTCTAATATGAGAACCAAATATGCTGATTGAGGAACAACTGGGTTGCACTTTATTTTAAATATTCATAATATGACAGCAGCATATAAATACAAAGCTATGATACTTTTTTAATTGGACAATTGAGGATCAGTGCAGGAAGAAAGAGTTTTAAGTAGTTTAAGGTGACTTTCACTAGAACAGTGAGAAATGCTGCAAACTGACAAGAACAAAAATGAAAGGTTTCTAACATTACTGGTGAATAAAACAATTTAAAAAGCATTTTCATGGAGACAGTTTAATTTTCTCTTGTGGAAAAAAAAACAGGCAAAGAGAAGCACTGCAAAATGTTAGCAGATAAATGAGTTAGGATATTGCTAAATATTAAAAGAAAAACAAAAAACAATAAAAAAATCAAACACAACATTTTTTTTATATAGGGGGCAATTTTAAAATGAGACTGCTTCTTTCATGAAGGGTGCAAGGTGTGCAAAGTCTCCATTTCTACTGAGTTCTCTTTTAAGGGATTAAATTAATGTACATTTTACATACAGAAGGATTTTGGTAAAAAACTGATGGCTAAAACCAGTTCACTGAAGCCAATTTATACATCTAGACCAGAAAAAAATAAATGGGGAGGCAGGAATTATCTATCAAAACCAAAGCAGCAGTAGCAAACATAAGGTGAAATACTGCAACAGCAGGTTTATGACTATTCTCTGACTGTCACAACCAAAGCTACAGAAATAAGATTACATTTTCAATTTACATAGTGTTTTTGAGAAGCTATAATCTCAGATATAATATACACTTACATAATAATTTAAATTAACTTATTTACAGATTTTATATAGGGCCAGCCTCTTTATACAGCTGTATTTGCATAAACTGTAGTCGTACAGTCTCTTACCAAAGTTAATCGAAGGAATGCTATCAAATCTGCATTCCTTTAGCTTTCCCAAATCAAGTCTATGAATTGAATGTACAGATCTATATAATTTACTTTTCAGTATTGGTTTTTATATACATAAATTCACATAAGGAAAATAATTTGTAAGAGGTTAAAATGTATGTAGAGTTTGACAGCAGAAAAATCCAAATACTGCCATATGATTACATCCTGGAATTAAGGGCATTTTTTACATTATTTTTCCCATATTTAAACCAATAAATCAGGAAACATTTATATCCACAATTCTGTATATCGTGGATATAATTCCTAATACATAAAAATTTCCTGTCTTTTCAGAATATTTTTACGACACAGAGGGCACTCGTTAAATGCTCCGGCACAATCCTTACAGGCAACTAAGTGACCACAGGGAATGAGGACGACTGATATGTCTTTAGCCATACAGATTTTACAAAGCTTTTCTTCCTGCAAGCGTCTCAACTTCTCTTCAGTACTGAGATCTAAGGAAAATAAACACATGAAAAGAAGTTAACATCATCAATACCACTGAATTATTTTTTTTTTTCTCTTTACACAGAAGGACAAGGTTTTCTTCATATGATTTAAAAGGTCACACTTGTAAAAAGGAAAAAAAATAAGTACAAGAGATAGGAAACCAAGCTGCAGCATGGAATCTCCTTCCCACCCTGCCATCCCACTGTATCTCCCAGGCCAGTGCAAGCAGGGAATTCAGCTATCTATATCTGCAAGAGCTTGAAATTTCTATAGAACTTAGGATATGCACATTTCAATCAGGACCCGTTCTTTGTTCCACAGACATCCCATTGACAATCTTCCCAAAACTTTTACAGAAGGTGAAAGGCAGGCTCACTGATACTGCTTAAATAGTTTGGATCCCACACACACACACACCCTTCCTCCCCCCCCAGGAGAGTTTCCTCAATGAAAAGAATGAGGATGTGATTTCCTTCCCCACCTCCATTTTTTTTAAATGCCCATAATTCAAAAGCTAAAAAATTCCTAATACAGAAAGAATCCATTTTGCATTGTACCCGAGCTCTTTTATTATCCCAGTATAACCCATATGAAAATGCAAACTTCAAACACCTTCCCCTTGTGCCACTCGAGGAAAGCTCTGCACAGCCAACCACAAAAATAACATCCATCTTCATTACAAGTTCTTTTCCCCCAATAATGTCCATTAAAAATCTTATTATAATAGTGGTAAGATCTCTGCCTACCATCCCAATCAGAGAGATGGTCTTGTCCTTCCTTATGAATTCACACATGTGCTTGCCTTAAACTCTAAGTCTCCTCAGTTAGAAATACTGGGTTTGGTCTATTTGCAGAGCATAGCACAGTGGCTTTCTGAGCACAACTTGCATGTCCCAGCATAGGTGGAACACCAGTAATTGAAACATCATCAAGAAGTACACTTTTTCTTAATGGCCAAGAAGAAAACTGCTTCTATCCTATGCAAAACTTTATACAGAAAAATAATTAACTAGGACTTTTTCATTTTGAGTATACTGAATATTTGAATGTATGTTGTTGTCTCTATTTATTGTTGCCACCAGACTCCCCACATCTTGCTTTTATTCTTAAATGGCATCGTTGCAATAATTTTGGCTTTTTAGTTAACATGGATAATTCTTCCCAGAAGGATGCCAGACTATTATTTCAGTATTACACACTTTTAAGGTATTAACACTATTCATTTTATAGATTTATAAATGCTGCTACACTCAAATGTTTTAACACCCTCTTTGTTCAGCTTTTTTTTCTGTCCAGAAATAAATCTCTCAAATTTTGAGTCACAGTACTGTAACTTCACCTTAGATAAGACTTGAATCAGAGGGTAGACTAAACAGATAACAATAAGATATATTTCACAGAATAAAGGGCTGATATGAAAGTACACACAGAGGTTTTGTAATTGAATAAGCTCATCTTGCTCAACTGGGATTTCATTTGGTGGTTCTTCCCTTGCATTTTCTTTCTGAGCACTTAAGTCTGCTACCAGATCCTCAACAGATGTGTGACTTTCTCCAGACATGTGCAATCTCTTTTCCATGGTGTTCCTAATCTCAGACAAATTGAAACCCATGTCTATGGCACTCTGTACCAAAGGATTCTGTAAGAGATCATCTAAAACAAGAAATTAAAAAACAAAAACAAAGCAAGTTTAACAAGGATGAATCTGATTATCGGACAGTATTCACTACAGCACTCTAAGACACCTTTGCAAATATCTAGCCAAAGGAACTCTACTTCCAGTTTGAGAATTTTATTAGTTGTAAAAACTGCATTGTCGGAGCACCCAAAACTGAAGATTTGAGATGTCTTCTAAGCTAGTTCTCCTCGTCCTTCATCTATTTACGATACAGAAATCCTCCTAGATTTGTTATTCAAATGAATTACTCCAACTTCTTAAATAAAATGTTTTACAAAACATCACAAATTCCATAACTGAATGTTAACTGAAACTGATCCAAATTTCCAAAGCCCAGTAGATACATAAGTATCTGGTAGCATTACATTCATTTTAAAGAAAAAAAAAGAAAAAATGTTAAGAGAAACCAATAAATATTTGGAATTTACAGCAGGCAAGTCAGTCTATCCATGAAAAACAACACTATTTTGGGAAACCATTTTTCAGTCTGCTGGACCTTGCCCTTCCTCTTTTCAATGTAATTTTTGGAATCCATTAACAAATGGATTATGTTTTATTTCCAGTTCTTCTATGAAATGTAGATTACTAATTTCTTCTTTACTTAACAAGATTGTTCAGAGCAAAATTTTTAACCTAGTTTTCACTTTCATATCTGAGCAGCATGTGAGAGATTTCTAAAATAGAATTTCTATAACAACTTTGCTAGTAACAGTTATCACTCCCTGGGAGGAAGCTGCTCACTGTCTTCCAACTACCCTTTTAATGGTCTTGTCTTTTTATTGCTTGGTACTTGTGACAAACATTGCAGGAATGTGTAACACTGGAACAAATAACAAGCTATTGAAGCTTTCTCAGCTTCCTAGTCCTTGCCATTTAACAGCCCGACTCTTCCTGCCTCATGAAAAGCAACAATTGTTTCAGTGCAGTATTCTTTCCCATTCAGCCCACAGCACTAATTCAATACTTGATGCATACTTACTAGCTATAAAAAAGTAAGTAGCTATATAAAAGACTGCCTCCTATACATACTACTTTTATGGTTTACAATCTTCACTTTACAATATTTAGCCAACCATGATTAGATTTCCCTCAAGAGAAATAAAATTCATTCCACAGTTCTTTAGAAGCAACGGAGCAATGGGAGAATATCATCCAACAACTTGCCTGTCATGCTTTATTTCAAAATGTAATAGGGTTATTTTTAAAATTAACCATTTACTTGACTAAAAATGTAAATATGGATATTCCAAAATAGGGGAGGTTGTGTGTGGGTTGGTTGGTTTGTTTGAAACAGATACCTTCAAGAAGCATTTTCCCTTCAGCAGCTTCTGTCTGAAAGTGAAATATAAACAGACAAGATTACAATTCTGGAGTAGGTAGAAGAAAGCCTATACAATTACAAGACAGAAAGTACCTATTTGAGCTCAGTTATTTTATGGACTAAACCTATTAAATCCACTCTGAACAACTGAAAAGGGATCTGTTTTGTTATTCCTTTCATATTCTTTTATATTTTCATTTTAACTCATCTTTGCTATAATCATATATACATGATTCTTAGTACACCAAGGAATTCTAAAGTGACATCAGTTTTACTTTTTAGTGACCGTATACAAGTTTAACAGTGCTCTACCAACAGGAAGCATTGTCTACTACACCTGAATAAGGAAATTATTAATCATAAACCTTAGGTTCTCAGGTTATCAAAAAATCCACAGCACTTGTTCAGAGAACTGGGAGATCTATAAACCCTGAATGAGAGCCAAAACACACTTTGATGTCTTTTACTGTCTGCCAATGAAAGAAGCAGCAGCAGGACTAAACGATATGCAGATAATTAGAAGAGCAATCTCCTAGGAAAATTACATTAAGACTGTTTTAGCAAAATGATATTTGATTAACAAGCAAGACACTTACTGTTGAATCCCTACATCCATCTCTTAGGTGAACATTATTTATAAATTCTAGCCCCTTTTCATTTCTCACAAAGCTGCACCTATAAATGAAAATATTTAGTTAAAATAAAACTGCATAAGCAGCAAACAAAAATTGACTACATAACTTTGAAAAGCTCCAGTACATTTCCTACATCATAGGGACTGCTGCTTTTGATGTATCCAAATGTTTAGTCAAAATCAGTAATGTCATTTAAATAATTCTAAAAACATCTTAATTACTTCACAATTGTTGCTTTTCACATTTTCAGCGAAACAGAAACATCAGACTTGTTGGCCATGACAGCTGATGCCACAGGTTTATAAAAGCAAAGACTCCAATGAAAAGCAAACATGATATTAAAATGTTGGTTCTTTTAGTCTTTTGCAATCAAAGAAAAGCAGTAACTGGTCAGACAGGTGCTTTATGTGCTTGCTTTCACTATTTTCCAACCAGTCCTAGGCAAGGGGCAGAGCTCTTCCCTACCAGAAGATGTAGGGAATGCTGTAACTCCTTGACAATAGTTCTCTAGCTTCAGTGTCATGGTGCTCTGCCCATGGACATAGGCAGCAGCTCTGAGAGTCTCGCGCTGCCGCTGAAGTTGACATGCAAACCAAAACTCCACCTAAGAGTTAATGATCCCAGAGGAAATAATCAAATCTGACAATTTAAGCAAGCTCAACCAAAATGAAGCCCATATTAGGAGTGAAATGTAGCAAGAAAATGGATCTTAACCATTCACTGCACCAAGCCAAAAACTGAAGAGTAGCATCTCTTTCAAGTGGTAGAGAATAATAATGAAAAGCTGCCTGTACCACTATAGAAAAAAAGGGTCAGCTACTGCACAAATACCAACTTCTAGCTTCCAGGGAGCCATTTACCACAGAAGACAAATTTGGTGGCCAACACATAAAAGACATTGATTTTATCAATGTTACACAAGTAACTAAGATTTTGTACTTGGACAGCTTTTATCCACCTGCTAGAAACATGTATCTTATCCTAGTCTCGCTTTCCTCAAGACAGATTTTAACCAAAATTGGTAATCTTCCTAAAAACTACTTCTGGAATCCTCAATCCTTTAAAGTTATACAGAAGCATGTTTTGAATTTTCAGGTTTGTTTGCAACAGGACAAGTTTAGTGTTTTTGTATCCTGACAAAATTTACAAACTTCAGCGTGTATGAGGCTTTTAAAATAACAATTACTATATAGTGCTTGGATATTGGGCAAAAAAAAAAAATCAAGACACATTCTCAAAACCTCAGGATTCTGCTATCTCAGACACCAGTTAAGTCCAGGAACAGAAATCTTCTCTCCCCTT
>JANHFX010026508.1:0-12506 GCA_027560015.1 Chloroceryle amazona | reverse complement strand
GACACATTCTCAAAACCTCAGGATTCTGCTATCTCAGACACCAGTTAAGTCCAGGAACAGAAATCTTCTCTCCCCTTTAATAATTCCTACAAACAAGCTGACACAGAAACACTGACTTAAAAGTTACCCAGAAGGTCCAGGTCCAGGACAACCTTTCAGACTGATCACCTCTGATGAGTTAAACTGTGCCCTCAGCCTCTGGAGATTTAGTTCTCTTTCCTACTCACTTCAGAAGAATTCCCTTCTACCTCTCAAATGTCCTTTTTTGAGGCCTCCAATATCAATAAAGCATATGTTGATGATTATACATATAGTAGCAGGACTACAGAAGGTAAAACAGATGGAACAAGAAAAATAAGAACACCATGCAAAAAAAAAATCATTAAAATCTTTTTTACTTATTAAAAGGAAAAAATATAAACCAGAGGAGATAGCCAATATTCCTTTGGCACCTACAGGACAAAAATGAATGAGAAGGAAGTAGAGGAGGGCAACTAAAAAAGAAGTTATTTTCCTAAATCTAAACAATGTTAAGCTATAGTCAACCTTCTGACACCTCTATTAGTATGGTCTGTGATTAAAATATAGTATCCTGTAAATAAAGCTCAGACATGCAACAATAAAACAGTAAATAATACCTTACCCGGGAAACCATTTGGCATGTTGATCCCACGGGTCTTCATTTTCCTTCCATTCTTCCAATGCTCCACCACAGTGGAAACACACAACATGATCACCGTTACCTGAGGAAACACAGGACAATAAAGTTACATATTTCTAGTAGGCATTAACAATAATGGAACTTTTTAGTTGAAAACTTCAGAAAAATATATTTATTGATTAGCAATTGTAACTAAGAAGAATTCCTTTTTAAAGGAAGACATAAAGCAAATGTTCAGAAGAAACCTGAGCTTAAAAAAAAAATCAAAAACAAAGAACCTCCCAAAAAGGCAAAATGAGTTAATGAAATATTCCTGAATTTAATTTTAAGTGATTACACAGATAAAAAAACCCCTGAAAATAATCTACTATCAAATAGCTGTAGTCTACCACACAGCATTAAAGATGTTTACATGTAGTTTTGTCCTGCATTTCACCCTAAAGATTAATGGGCTGTACACAGAAGTAGCACAACTGACTGAGGAGGTGGTGTTCCCTCTCGAAGACTGTGTCAGAAACTGCTTAGACACTGTATTTATTTGAAATGAGAGGAGGTATGGAAGTATTCTTCCTACATCTAAATCATTCTAAATCTACAGCTAAATCATTCTCAGGCCACAGGAATCAGACTTTGCACAGAAGTCACTTGAACAGCCCATTCAGTGCACCTCCAAAATACAGATCTCACTGAGCTGTGAGAAGCCAGGTACCTTTAGGAATCCAAGAAGAAATCAATAAAACAGTTCTACTGTTTTACTGCACAAGTATAGCCTATATACCACTCATACAAGAATATATCAAAGGTGAAACAAATGGAGTCACATTAAAATGTTTTCCCAAGAGATACTAAGAAAGAAGCCAGTTAATATGACAGCAAGAAATTATCTCAGACAATCCCCTTTTCTTTGTGACCTAATAATAGCAACACTTTGCACTTGTACAGCTTTTCTCAGTGAAGAATTCTGAAGAGCTTTAACAGCACTGGGCAATTCAATCTAATCGGGAAACCTATGCACAAAGACACTTACCCAAGTCAAACACTACACGTGTAAGAGTAAAAGCTCTTCCACTGGAGTCCTTGTCTTGATAAAGCCTTTAGGACAGGTAGTAACAGCATTTGCTAGCTTCAGGTGTCTGAAGGAATTCTATAATGCAGATGTGTTACCTAAATAGCACACAACCTGGGCTGTCTTGTTTAAAGGCTTCTGTACAGGCTGGCCACAAGCCCACTCCTTAGACCTAATGTAGGTATCTGGAGGACAGCCCTTCATTTAAAAAAAAATAAAAAATTAACTTCTATAACTGTCATTGTGAAAGCTGTATTATGAGAGCTTTAGCAGGCAAGGAAAACACACTGATGTTTTACTGCTACAAATGAATTTTTGACCAAGTTTATACTTTGTTATTAAAAATTCTTGATCTATATCATTTACCACGGGAACTATGAAAAGTTGTTCACAGAGGAAATACATTCTGGCAAATTATTCCATATTAGAATAAAAAAATGCTTTTTTTTCATAACAAAACACTCATATAAAATTCCTTTGTATAAGACATTAGCCATTTTAATGTCTGGCTTACCTATGCTATAGAATCCAGCTTCAGCGAGTTGCTCCTTGCCAACAGGATATATCCAAGTTAAAAATGTTTGTAAACGTCTTCCATATTTTGCCATAGATGGATTCCTTGGGTGCTCTGTATTGTTTAAACCACTTCTCCCAAGCTCAGCAGAAATAGATTCACTTGGAACATTTCCAACATCCCGGCCCAGGACAAAAAGGCAACTGGGAAAATGCCTCTTGTGTTCTGACCAAGCTCTGTCACTGGGTTCCCACTGTTTCAATTTTCCACCACAACAAAAACACGCCACTTGGTCACAAACACCGGTATAATAGAACCCGGCATGAGCTAATTCCTTTGGTGTCAACGGGCTATTGAGGGGCCAGTTGTGAAAAGACCTTAATCTTGTCTCTTCACTGCACATAGCAGGGTTTTTAGGGTACAAACTATCTGACATATCCACAACCTGCCTAGTTCTCAGAAGGTAATCTGCTTCCAGATCAGATGGGTCATCCAAAGTACCTGGGAGGGCTGAATTGCTGGAACCATTTTCAGTTCTATGCCGGTAATTTTGGGCAAGAGAATGTACATTATTTTCCAGAAAAGTAGATTCAGTAATAAATCTGCAATTTGGCGAAAGCCTTTTGTGTCTCTCAACTGCAGAATCGCCAGACGTCCATCCTTCAACAGTTGTGTGGCAACTGAAGCACTTCACTTTGTCACCTTCTCCAGTATAAACAAAGCCAGCTCGTGCTAGTGCTGATGCTGAAACTGGACAGTTGAGGGGAAATTCAATAAAAGTGCCTAGTCTGTATTGCTCCTGCGCCCATTTCTGGTCAGAGTCAGTGTCCGCAGTGGCACAAGCTTCTGAGTTATCCGGGCCATTACACGTCATCTCTTCATAAGTAGGGCTCTCCTTTCAAATTTCCTAAACGAAGAATAAATGCTTTAATTTCACAGACAGAAGGCTAGATCATACCCATATGGAAACTGCCTAAACTAAACTAACCATCCTTTGTGTATTAAAATAATGCCTCTTCCATCTCACCCTTGCCTGCCTCCCCTGCCATGCAGAGGCAAATGCCAGAACAATAAAATAAAGATAAAAAAAATAAATCCATAATGAAAGGCAGCAAGATTGGCAACTGGCAAAAAGAAATGTATATAAGGAAGAACAGAAGATGTATTTATTTGAACAAGCATCCTCCTCTGTTTTCTATCTGAATCCTGAAATGTATCTCTTTCCAGGCCTCACTTTTATAAGGTAGGTCATCAGGCAAAAATGCAGCTTCCTCAACACCTGCATTAATATTGATTATAGTTAGATCAATGCAGATGTTACAATTATAATAGCTTCTTATAGAATACCAGATTTAGCTTCCACAGGAAGGACAAAGCCTTTTTTGAAGTTCAGGAAGGGGAGGGGAAAATTTGAATTACTATGCACTGCAGGATCCTCGCATCCTTTGCCAAGATGACAAAGATAATTAACCTATAAGCAGGTTGAGAAAACATGACGTTAGAGACCCAGCATGCTTGCTTCAGGTAATCATGGATGTAAGACTACTACTGAGCAACAGCTTTAATTCCTCTGGTAAGTCAGTTTGTGACTAATGTAATAACACTAGCAATTGTACTGTGCCTTTCTGGTTTAGCTTAGCATATTCAAAAATAGCCTCTGAATAAATTATATTGACTGACCTATATGCTTGTTTTGATTTTGAAGGGCAAAAAAACCCCACAACCCAGTAATTACATGTAATAACAGGAAAGCTGTCACAATACATATATTTTTACATTATATTTTGAAAACAAACTTTTTTTATAACAGAAGTTTAAATGTTTGTGTTTATTTCCTTTTAAAAATCTTATTTTAAATCCTATAGGACTGTTTCTGTAAAGATTTCAAGTGACCATAGGGGTCTATCATCATTATTACTAAACTGCCTTCATAAAATCATCTGTATTACTCAAGTACCATTAGCTGCATTCTGATTTTCTTATCTGCATGCTTAGAAGACTTCCTACACAGTGGCAAACAAAGCCCACCTCACATCTTTCCGAGACTCCTCAAAATGTGGAAAAAAAAATCAAATCAAATGCATTAAGTTTTCAATGCTTGAATCACAGTACAGCTTCATTTCTATTTTACTTCTCTAGAAATGAGTTAAATAATAAAAAACCCCACTCTTCCCCCCGATATTTTTTTTACATATTAATTTGTTTTTGTCTTTATATTTACTTTAAAATCAGAATAGACCTTCTACATCCCCTCTCTGATCTGTTGTATAGAAAATAACTGTGGCAAACCAGAGACAATCTACTCAGCCATGCTCTGTAATTTGCCCTCCTTGTCCTTAGTTCAATCAGGGGTAAAAACAGAGCAAGGTTCAAGCCTGATAGATCTCAGGAATTTACTGGAGACACAAAGATCACCCTTGGTTTGTGCTTTTTTGTGCATACATATATAAAATTTAATTATGACATGAATGCACTGCTTACAGTAAGTCGCTGTTTTTCATAAGCTAAAGAAGTTATTTTACCAAAGCCACCTGAATCTTAAGTAAGGCCCAGATTCTCCAGTGCCCTCTAGCAGGGGTGATCATACTTACACTGCATGAGCAAGCCTGGGTCTTGCAGTAATTTTCTGGACTCTTTCACTAAACACCCCCCCTCCAACATCACAAAATTTAAGAACCCTCCTAACATTATTTTTATTTTTTTAGTAAATAAGCTCAAAACTATGAAAGTTTTTTTTTTTTCATGCAATGGGCAAACATCTCCTTTTTAGTTTAATTCCACTCCAAAAATCCCACTTCTTTTAAAGTAGGCTTCATTTTCAGAGTGCCTGCTATAAACATACAATGTTTAATTGTGCATTTTCTCTTCTACCCCAAAATAACTTGCCACCTTTAAAAATACAGGCTGCAGAACTCAAAATATCACAGAGGTGGTACATCTCATGTATGACAGACATAAATAACAGCATGCATTTTAAATTATTACTTCAATGAGTTTGTTCCAGTTTTACTCTACATACTCAGTTGATCCTCTTGGTATTTCCTGGCAAGATGTGCATGTGTTTTAATGACAGTAAGGAACTGAGAAGGTAACAGTAGAGCAAAGACACAGAGGGACAGAAGAGGATCAAAGACTAAACTGAAATATTAGAAATCAGGATAGAGATGATATTCAGTTAACTGAGGTGTTATTTTTAGTTTAGTGATTACACTCTCATTAATGCTAGACAAAAATAAACTAACAGAACTACCTAAAATTCAGTATCTGTACCACCCTGAATTGAAATGGAAATTATAGGATAATGCCTTTCAGCCAAATCTAACAGCAGTATCTGAGACAGAAAAAAAAAAAAATCTCTATGTACTCTACTGTAAGTTCTAACAATTCAGGAGAAATCTAATTGGAAAAAGGCATTAGAATAAAACTGAAAAAAACAAACCCCAAACCTCTACACAATGCATTCATCAGTCAGAACACTGAGTTTAGCGACTTATTCTTCCAAACAGTTTTTCTACAGATCTTCAATACTCCTTCTGTTAACATGGTGAATAAAAATAAGTGTCCAACATGGCGATAATCACAATACCTGGCACAGTTTGCTTCTCTGGCAGTAAGCAATCTACCTCGATCCTCAGAGCCCAAACAGCATGAGAAGCACATAGGAAAAATCGCAGGAAGTATTGACAGCAGGTCCAGTCACCACAGATCAGTTCTTGTAATTGAAACAGTTACTGCAGATTAACCAACCACATTATTTAATCTTAACCTTTCGGAGCAGAAAGATGCAATCATCCTAGAAGCCTCTCAAAACCACATCTAAATACTGCAAGGACAGAAGAAGCAGGACAAATCCCTCACTGGTACCTTGCTGGCTTTAACAATGTTCCATCCACATTCCAAAGCCCTTTTCTTACAACAGCCCCTCTAAACATAGTTGGTTTACATTTCAGTACGATTTATCCATGAGAAAAAGGCAGTGTTGAGGCAAACTCTTTGCCTCTGTAAATACTGCTTTAAAGACAACCTTAGTACTACTTTAAATGCAACATCAAGTTTCATTATTTCTATTTCAAACAACTGGTGAAAGCCACTGTTCAAAGCATAAAATTAAAACTAGCTTAGGAATGGTATTTCTACACAGGTATTTTAACAGTTGCCTTACTCCTCTTAGTTGGAGTAATGATTTAGAGAAATATCTTGAATAACAACATCACTCAGACAAACATTCACTGCAGAAGAGAAATAACTGAAGGTATATTTTTGAATGGTTTATGGCAAAGAAACATAAGTTAATAAAAAGCAGCCAACTAAGATGTGTACACAAGACTTTACTTACAATACATACCAGCAGCAAACCTGAGTTCAGAATATACTTTGTGCATACGGAGGTTAATTCTGTCTTTCTGCACAGATTTAACTAACCACATGTGAATTAAAAGTATAAGGACCAGAAATGTAAGAGTTCATCTTCACTTAGAAAACGCAGAAGATTTTACCTATTACTGAAGCATTAAGTATCTTATGTATGCAGTGAGTAAACAAAGCCTATTTTAGCCTGAAAGACTTCCAGAAGCTGAGCTAAGTTTAATCCTGCTTTTAAACATCAGAAGGTATTTGTAACAAGACACCTCCCACTTTCAAGCTAAAGTATCAACTTCCATAGCTGTTGATTACATTTCAGAAGAAAGACAAAAATTCATGGCAAAAATGTTAATGTATTCAAAAAGCAAAATTGTACACTGAGGTTCTGCAAGCCAAACATGTTCAACTCAGCTTTAAAAATATTAACAGCTATGATTTTATGCAAAAATCTGACATCGTTGCATTACCTAGATCTCAAATGCTTCAAAGGAAAAGTATGGAAACTGCTCTTCTCTTCCGAGTATATTTTACTGGACATGATTATTTCCTTCCTTAATCCTAAACCAGATGGGCATTATAAGGAGCTATTTTTAATTCTTCCCCACAACAAGCATGGCAGTAACCTCCAGTTCAGAAACCCACTCGCAGAGTCTCCTGTTCCTGACCAAAGGAACCTAAACAGGCAGCTTCTACTCCCCAACCTTCTGGCTGAGAGCGCAATGTTGGTGATCATTGTTGACTGAGTTCTGGAAATGTGAGAGTAGTGCAGCAAGTCGATCTCAAACAGAACATACTGTACCAGCTGACACACAGGTTATGCATATGTCACTTCAGTGAATTTCACTTCATGCCTGCTCAGCTGCAATTAGATCAAGGAAGCTGCACACTGCTAACTGCAAGCACGATTCGAAAGATTAAAACCACAACAAATATAAGGTTATTTAAACAGTGTTTGCAAATCGTAGTACATTTACGTGTAATTATCAATAGCCACGTCTGAAAAAATTCTGCATGGAGTTACAGGGATTTTTTTTCATTTATTTTATGAAGAGGGTGTGTATCTACACAATGCCTTCCAGTTTAGTGCCAAAGCTTACATAAACCCATCAGCTCGGCTTCACTTGTCTGTTTTTCAAGTAGGTACTACTTAGCTTCCCATGAGGCTTTATCATCATCATAGAAAGCCAGTCAGCAGCTCCAGGTTATAGCAGGCTATTAGAGCCTCCTAATTCCGAACTCGAGTCACGAAGGCTTTCACACTTTCTCCATCTTAGAAATATATATTATCAAGGCAACAGAAACATGCCATTTTGAGAAGGATTTTCATACTGTATTTTTCTTCATGAAGAAGTCATATGGGTACGAAATAGAGCAATAAACAAGAAGAATGGATTCGTGGCAGTGTTCTCAGTAGATAAGAGTGGGCAAAGTTACATCTGCCAAGGGCAGAGAAGAAAATAAATTGTCTCTGTGAACTTCCAAGATAAACATCTTCAGAAGAACTTTATCTGCACATATAAGAAGGAAGGAATAAATACCAGCCACCATAGAAAAAAATGGCATGCTGTAGCCTAAGTATGTGGTCCTACAGAGACATCAAAAGGCAAACATAAACCATAGTCAATTAAAGCCATTAATGAATGTAGAAATCAGCATTATCCAAAGTGACCAAGGAAGAGGAAGGACTAAAGATCCATAGAATACCATTTTAGCTCTACTGCACCTTACAAAGTGTTTAGTACAAAGCAAAGTGTGAAAGAGATGAATGCATTTTTAATTTGCACACAGGAAAACATGTGTAAAGCAAAGGTTTCATTCTGATAGCTGCTGCCACTGAAATTAATTGCCTGCAGATGACAGTATTTAAAAATGGGGGGTAGGGGGGGACGACCAACCACAAAAGAAATAACAAAACAGAGTGGTGGGAAGGAAGAATCAAAACAAACAAAAAAAAAAAACACAAACAAACAAAAACCCCACAACAAATAAAGAAAAAAATATAGGAAGAAAATCCTACAAACCCCCTCGGGCATACTGAGACAAACAGAAAGGGACTAAAGGTAAAAGGAGAGGCAACACCAAGCACACAAAACTTAAGTAACCCCCCTCCCAAGCAAAACTCTGAAAAAAAGAAGCAATCCTGACAGTCCCAAGTTTCTCTTCCATTTCCAGTAAGATGTTTTATTCATGGCATGTGAAGGAATATAATGAAATATTTTTCATGAAAGACACTGTACTTCTGTAAATCATGCAGAAGTCTGTGTATGATTTAGCAACCCATTTTTCATTACAGGGTCGCTTGAACTGTACCATTTAAGCTTACTGAGATTCTGTAAATATTCTTTCAGTCAAATTATAGGGAATGAATAATTTTTACATGTCTGACTTTATTTCCCCCAACATTTTGGAAAATCAGCCTATTAGTTTTTCCCATCCTATTTCTGTATCCTTTATCAATATCTTAATCTGTTTAATTGTTCTACTGATCCTCCTCTTAAAAAAGGTTTCCTACACAACTCTGTGAAAATATATTTAAAGTTCAGTACTACAACATTACTCGGGGGGGGCAATCAATTTTAACACTCTTTGTATTATACACTTATATTTCAGATGTACAATTCAAGCAATATAAAAATCTACATTTTTTAATAATTTTGTTTTACCTTTAGAACCTTTAATTCATTAACTGTTGTATTATTAACAGGAATTTGATTTAGAGTCAACTACTTCCTGAAGAAATTGAGATTAAACTTCCAGAACTCTTCCCTCCAGTAGAAAACATCTTGGAAATTGCATTTAATAAAATTTGAATCATACTTTCATCCATGAAAGTCTACCAATATGTACTGGAAGCTATGAAATATGAAGTTCCTACACCCCTAAGAGTAGAAGTGACAAGCTGCTTTTGCCAACTATGAAGCAGATGATCTAAAAAAATAAACAAACATTTAAATCTATTATTTTAAAATGCATCACTATAGAGCTGCAACCCCTCAGTTACTGGTTAAGAAAAAAAAAAAGCTATTCAGTCAACAGGGGCACATTAAGCAAAATATGCCTAGGAAGACCTGCAGTGTCCTGGGATGCATCTCTTTTCCTGATCTATGAGCTGTGCTCCAGCTTTTAGTGTTAGATCCTTTTACAAATCATTGAAACTTATAATAGAAGAAAAAGATTAAGGAAAAAAAAAAAAAAAAAAGAGGGGGCACTTTCATCAAGAGGACATAATGATATGGAACTTTAGCTACAGCAACAGCTGAATCCTCTGTATTCTGAAGAGAAGTTGTAAACCACACAAGTAGAGAGACCTCATCACCTCCTGTCTCGCCCACTGGTGAGGGTGTTCACTTCCACCCAGCTAATCCTCCTGACCACACCACTGCTGCTTCGTGCATTACTGGCATTCACTTATCAGCATCATGATACTTTCTGGTATCACCAGCATGAATATTTAGCCATTAAAGAACAAGGTGAAATTGTACACATATTTTTACATGGATATATATAGAGACACATATGTGTGCATATATACACACATAACTCATCGTCTTATAAACTTGCACATCTCTCTTGAATTCTACTCTTAAGCTTGTCAGGAAATTGGGATGATTTGGGGATTAATTCTAATTATAATATTGGACCAAAAGTGAAATATGAAAGTTGCACCTGTTGAAAACGCTCTGCTCACCTTTCTATTTAAGAACAGACTCTCCAAAACATAGAAGGGGAAGACAACAAACCGCAAGATACGCGCAGCTTCATTTTATATCTTATATGATAGGAGTGACATTCAATCCAAGCTTTGTAGCATGCCTTTGGTCTTGCCATGTTTTCAACCTTCACACACAGATACTTTTTTTTCATATTCAAAAATCTCACTGTTTCTGGAGCCTGACTTTCCATTGTCATGTTCAGAATATTTTGGATTTGAACTCCACAAGACAGAGCACACATTATGAAAAACAAAAAGCAAAGGACTGGACACCCAACTCCTGAAACAAAAAAAAAATAAATGCAAAGGGTACTTACGATATTTTTCCCTAAAAATTAATATCCAATCAGACCAAGCTCAGTAATAGATTAATCAAAGCAGCTACCAGTTTTATCTCTTTATTTTCCACCAGTCTTTAGAACAAATTCCAGTATTTACATTCCTGTGGGCAGAAAAAAAAAAACAAAGGTTAAAAAATTTCCTTTTCACATAACCTTCAGCGTAGTTTCCAAAGGCACAACTCCAAAACTATGATTGAAAAATAAATAAATACCACTTTAAAATTCTATTCTTCGGCCAAGAAATCCAAATTAAAATATAGTCTAAAGCCGTGTCTGAGGTCAGGGAAAGTCTGAAATTTAAATGTTTTACTGAAACTAGCAAGGGACATAACACTGGGGAAGCTGCAGAAGATCAGAAGAGGGCAAAACAGAAACCTAGAATTAAAAACTAGAGGACAGCAAAAAGGGGCAACACTGTAACAGCAGACAGAGGACGATCCAGTGATCCAGCCTTCCCTCTCTTAGGAATTCTGCATCTCATTATAAATTGGACTTTCTGAAACTCTTCAGCTCCCTGCAGCTGTCTCGCCAACCCTGGGAAGACAGCAACAGATGTAGGAGCACTGTCACAGGTACACACAGGAGCCTGAAATGAAATCCACCTTCATACTTCAAAAATGGAGATACAAACACATCTATTCTCACTGTTCCAGAAATAAATGCAAGTCTGTCTCATATCTGTGGGAGCAGTCAAACAAATTCCACACTGGAACAACCACCCTCATCAGAATTCTTTCACTTTTGCTGCTGGTTACAAAGGCTAAGGTCAAAGTTGCTACAGAACAATTATTAACTTATCCTTTGCCCTTCTTGCCCATTGCTGTAGGTGGCAAGGTTTCTAAGGAAAGACGTAGTTGGGTGTTCTCTATAGTCACGAAGAAAACAGCAAAGCATTAAAGTAGATAACAAAATGAAGCAATCAGGAAAATGAAAAATATCCAAATAAAGCTTAATCAACACATCCACCACATGAAAACTTGCTTTCTTGGAGGAAATACTTCACTATTGTTTTTTCTGTTATGTGGTGATTTATTTCATGGTAAAGAAAAGTAGATTAAGTTAATAATGCTACTGCTCTTTATTTAGGTATTTGATTGATTAATAAATATTTGACAAAAGAGTGTGTTTTTTCTCCCCTGGGGTTGGTTGATTTTCATTTTAAAACGGTCTAATGCAAGATCTTGTAGTTTGTTTCTTCATTTAAGGAGAAAAATCTTTCCAGTTAGCTACATGAAATACTAAAATCTCAGCATAAAATTGCAGCAGTTCTGCAAAGATATCTATTAGCAGTTTCAAGAACAAATTTATCCTTTTTTAACAGATGCAGATAAATAAAGTTAAAAAGAACATAAATTAGTAAGACTAAAAATAGTTCCTACACCCATTTATCGGGTTTCTATCAGGAAGACAGGAGTATCAGACAGACATAAGTACAGAAACACACTAAATGTCAGAGAAACGTGTCAGCGTGAATTCACAGCCACCGTGCAAGACAGAACTGCTTCAACCGAAGTTTGAACTACAGCTGAGAAAAATATGATCCAAGTAAACTTCTTTCTGCAGAATTCTTCATAACCAAGTTCTTACCATAGAAAACTTGGCCAAAGCTGCAGGTTTTTTTTATTAACAAGAGGCAGTAAGAACACTGTAGAGTGTGATGGGTATACCAAAAAAAAACAACCAACAGTGGGCAAGGGGAGATAATATTCCAACAGGTCAAGAAAATCAAACACAACCACCAAAGTGCGTGTTCGCATTGCGAATTTTTCTTCTCGTTATGTGAAGCGAACGCGGCATTCAATGCTCTCTTCGGAGAGCCGCTTGCGGACCTGGAAGGCGGCAGCCGGGGC
>JANHFX010026506.1:0-21789 GCA_027560015.1 Chloroceryle amazona | reverse complement strand
CCGCCCCACCGGCCCCGCGACGGCGGGACCCGCCCCCTACGACCTGCCCCCCCTGCCCCGCCCCGCCCCTGCCGTCACGGGCTGCCCCTGGGGGCTGCGCTGGGAGCGGGGCCGGTTCCCGTGGCGCAGGGGGTGTGGCAGGGGCTTCTCGCTGGCCCAGGCCGCAGGTGTCTGCCCGCGCAGGCCGCTTCGGGGGGCGGCGCGGTCGAGGCCGATTCGCCCCAGACACCTCCATGGGCCTCCGCCCGCGTCTCTCCCGCGGGGCAGGCCTCGGGACTCCCCTGCGGGGCCTGGGCGAGGGCTCTCATCTCGCCAGGGCTCCAGTGGCCCGCAGACGCTGCGTTAGGACTCACCCGTCTTTCCTTACAATGGTGATAGCTGTGAAAAGATTTAGTATTGTGGTCTAGGCAAGTGTAACGCAGCATTAGGATCTGGTGCCTTTATAGTCGTGTAACATTCACGGGGGAAGAGAGGGATCGCCCGTCTCATTGCGGCTTTGCCTAGATGATTAAAACAGGGCTGTTGTCTGCTGGGAACAAGGCTTTAGACAAGTATGGAAATTACAAAATTAAGATTGCTCATGCAACCTTAATGTGACCCCTTTATACATATGGCTTATGATACAGCCTCCAATTACTCGATCATGCTATTTTTCCTTGAGAATCACTTTCCACCATGTGTAGGGCGAATGGCATTCACTCAGCACTGAGCTGTTTAATAGCTTCATCCTCTTTAAACAACATATGTCCCCAACAGGTCCCGATGGCTTATTCGGAGCTGTCCTTGTCCTTGGGCATTATCTGAAGTAGAAATTAATTTCATTCCCTCATGTGGCTGCATTGCCAGTGCAGCAGTAGAGGGAGGAGGGCTGGAGGTGGCACTGCCAGTTCACCCTTTCATTGTACGGACCTGGCTGGAAGGGGGGGAACTTCCCCAACATCTTGCTCATGGGATCACAGGAGAATCTTCATTGCTAAGCAATAGCAAATTCTATCGACCAAGGTTTGGGAGGGAAGTAGGAAATCATGACCCAAGTGCAACCGGCCAGGTCAGAAATTAAAAAGCAATCACCCTTTTCCTTTTTAGGCTTAAAAAATGCATCCTAATTTAGGGGGCCTGAGTCATAATCTTTGCTCACTTGCAGCTGGAAATTTTGCTCAGGAGACTGCGCTGAGATGGTTTTGCCGCTTACACTGAAAGGCTTGAAAATGCCTGTACTTTACCTACAGCAAAGGGCATCTGCTGGAAATTCATCTTGCTGTTGTCGACAAGAGCACAATGCCAGAATCTGACAACAAATAACCAAGCCCATTGCATTCCTTGATAAAAAAAAAAAATCCACATACTGACTGAAAGAGCAAACTTACATATTTTAGAGAGGAATCTCCTGGATTTAGTTACATAGTTCTTCAGCATCACCACATAGATCTTTGACCGTCTTACACAAAGCCTGCAGAAAAGACAGTTAGGAATGACACCTCACTTTTGAAAAAGAGAAAAGTAACCTGATAGAGAAAGTAATTCCACTTCGGGCTAGTGATGAAGCACCAAAAAAATGAAAGAAAAGGAACAACAAAAGGAAATCTTTAGGACTGCCATTCACTTTAAACAGAAATATCCAACACCTTTCCACCAGATAAAAGTCATAACTAATTGCACAGTTAAACTACCACTTCGTAATTCTCATGAATGTCACTTTGAAACACTTAGGAAGTATTTGGGGCTTACTTAACGTGCACTGCTGCCATGGATGTTTTATCTTGCACTGCTTCCCTGGGTGTTTTACATTGATTTATGTGCTTCTGAATACTCCCAGGTCTACTGGTTTGTTTGAATGACCACACTGCAGATTTGTTCAGTATTTCTAGTTGCTGTTGCAGGTGAGAAACAGGTAAGAACTTCCACTGAATGTTTGAGAAAAATAGATGTTTTGATGAGGAGACAGACAACACCTGTAAGGTGAATCAATAAATCTTGCCTTTTCTGGTTGCATAGAATGTCTTTGATCTCTAGGAAGATTTTATTAAAAAAAAAAGTGAAAAACAGACCACTCAATGGGGTAAAATTTAAGTGGGAAGGAAGACTGTACTGTTGCGAGAGTTCTTGCTGTATTTCTAAGCATCAAGAGGTAAAAAATTCTCTCGGGAGGAAGAAGAAATAGAAATCTTTGTTGCTTGAGCATGTACTTAAATGTATACATTAGCAGCAAAATTAGTTTCATATATAAACTGTCACACCTGCGTTATGCTATCAATTCTAATTGATAGCCTAAATCAGTTGATGCCTAAATCAAACTATGGCAATGATCAGGAAAATAAATATTGTTTACTTTGTGTTATAGCTTTGATGCTACAGCTTGCAACTGTTTCCCTATTTTTAATTTCTGTTACTCATCTACTTAAACAAAACCAGTATGATTTTGCATGCACAACATAAAGCAATTAAAACATACATACATTCTTAAGGTCTTACATTCCCATTCACACACACACACACCCCCCCCCCAAGAATCCAAAAGACAAACCCCATATTAAAGCAATATTACAGTCTAAAAACCCAAGTGTTGACACTTCAGGATAATCCAAAGGTGAGTTTTTTCAGACAAACTTGTTTTGACTTGTAGAGGGTATGACTTACAATTTAGCCTTTAATTGTATGATAATATTTTGCTCAGAGGACCACTGCCTTGTACAGTGCACGGGACAGACACTGTTCACTGTATGTGCAGCTTTTCAGCTTCTTTTCAATCTCTGTTCAATATATGTCCTTGGGCTTTGTTTAAAGCTATTTAAATACAGCTTGTAATATGGAATTATTAATGTCATAGCAGGCTTTTCTACAGCATTCCTTGTTACAGTACCTTGAGCATATGATAAATGCTTATGAATTATTTTCATGAGATGTAGCTAGTATCACCGTTTCACTGATTTGGAAATGAGACACAGAGAAATTAAGGTTAAATGCACCCATTAATTTTGGTTGCCAGCCTTGAGATGACTGGGGTTTGCCTTGGTGAAGTAGCTAGCATTATGCAGCACTTTGTATGTTCGAAGCATAGCTCCCTTTGACTTCAGATGCAGCTATGAATGCTAACTACTTCTACAAATCAGACCCCAGTCTCTCAAACAGAGCACCAAGCATTATAAGAGCACTCGGTGGCCACCTGTAGTTCAAGTAATCTGCCTGACATCATACAGGAGTACTCTGGTGCTAGCAGACACAGAATCAATCATTTTCAGAGTGGTATTCACTGTAGCAGTCTTCTGCTTGCCCTGACCTTGTCCCACTTTTCTTTTTCCTCCTCTCCTAGAACTAGTCTCAGCTCCAGGATTTTTGTCCAAACCTGTTTCCTACAATGACCTCATCCAGTCTAGGTCTAACTTTTGCTCAGACTGAATCCCACTGCTGGCTGCAATGGTTCCAGCATGAAGGATGTAGTGATCACAAAGGCACTTTCTCAGGGCTGGAAGTGGATGCTCTGTATGATCAAAGAAGCAGAGAACATAGCTGCCAGAAACTTCCAAGCAGCTCCACACTGGTGCTGTGCTAGAGATTCCTGAGCCAATTCCAAACTCCAAATGCATGGATTCAGACAGAAGTTCAATGAGCAAGATAAGGAGTGTGTGGAGGTTGTGTGGCTGGCAGTACTCAGCATAGAGACTCATTTGGCCCCATCAGCATGGCTTAGCCACTGGCTAGTTGGTTCTGCTGCTCAGCCAGCCTGGAGGCAACACCTTGCCAGCTGGGCTGTGCACTCATGATTCTGAGACTACGTCACTAGTATCTTATTTGGGAGTATCTGCGCCAGGCTGCTGGGCTGCTGTAGCTCTCTGTTTCTGAGCACACATAACCCGAGGTTACAGTGAGATCTCTAGGCTTCTATGGGAATAACAAAACCCACACAGCTTAAAACCAAATTGCAATGCTCCAAGGAACAGATGCACTAAGATTTCCCATTTTTGCAGTGGTAGGGTCTTGTTTCTAACACAGGCAAAATGTCTTTCCCTTATTCTTAGAAACATCTGAACATTTTCTTTGGAAATTCTCTAAATAAATTCTCATTAAGCAAAATACCCCAGCTGGGATGTTCCAGAATAGGCAGTTTGCAAAGGTATAAATAACTAGAAAGGGATAGGATACAGCTTGGGCTCTAATTTTCGTAAGACAGTAAGGATAGAGGAAACTTATCTGCAAGGCTTCACTGAGTAAAGGTTCATTGGTATAACAGAATAACATACTGTAATGTCATCTGAGAAGTACCCGTGAAAAATCACAGCTTTAGATTCCTCCAGCACTCTCTGTGATTCAGAAAGGGTTCAGAACATAACAGAGTAATTGATGGCTACTGTACAGGCTTTACTTTGCTTTATTCAGCAACAGCTGATAATATGATGGAGGTCAAATAAGGGTGCACCATACCCTTTCATTTCATGCATATAGAATGCTTGCAAGTCTCATTTGCCTTGAGTGCCTGTGCTGTATGGTTCTATTCATTTCTGTCCTTTCTGGAAGGCTCAGGAGTACATCCTTGGGAAAAACATGACAGTAAATATCTGAAGACAGGGAAATGAGCTTGTATGCCAGATGGATACAACTTAGTGACCGTCTGATAGAGCAGGTTAACTTCAGAAGAGGTATTTATAATTTGTAATTGAAATGGTACTTGGAATTACATGAGCATGTTCTGTTGACATCACTTGGAGAATGATGGGTTTATCAAAAGAACTTATGTTAACCTTTTGGCATTGCTGGCTACCTCCAGCAAAGTGCTACTCACAGTACTATCCCTACTCCTGATACCATTGTTTTATTTGTTTAATTTTTTCAGTAAATGCATAACAAGAGAACTCAAGCAGGGCACTTTCCCTTTTAATCAGCATGCATATCATTCAGAAGAGGCAGTTGAAACTAGAGGTACAAGAGGATGTTGTATGGTGTATAGTCTTGATAACAGATCCTTTTCTTTCATAAATACCCAATCAGAACCCCCCAACTGAGTTCCCTTTGACTTTGTGTCATCTTTCTATTGTTTTTTTCCAATAGCAGTCTAATTCCTGCATTTGTCTGCAGAAACTACTAATAGACAGGCAGAAGTTTCAAGGTGCAAACCTGAGTTTTCACATAGCAGACCCTTTAAAAGCTACATTTGTTTAGACAGTTGACAGAGTGACACTGTATGATGTGCTAGACAGATTGAGACATGCAAAGATGGAGACAGTCACATGGGAAAAGTACAGTACTGGTGCTAATTAGGCACTAATTAAAGTAGATGGGCACTTGAAAAGCAAAGAAATGCAAAAATATGTTAGAAACATGCAACAATCTCCAAAATAGCTGGTGCTTACATGCAACCCTGTGCAGAGCTATGCCACTGATACCAGGGGGCAGCAGAGCCAGGTTAGTGCAGGGCTCTCAGCAAGATGAGCCAGGGCAGGCAGAGAGCCATCCTAGCACTGCTTTACCTTAGCCAGTCCCAAAGACATTTTACAGCTCCCCATAGTGCACAGGGAAAAACTTCAGGAAGAAGCACCAAGAGGTGCATCGGTGTCAGGATGGGAATTCTATGGGAAGATGAAACAGCTGTCTAGTTTAGTCTGTAAGAAAGCTCAATCAACATCTCTGAAACCTTTCCTAAAATTGCTATTCCAACTCCTAATATTCTACTAATAGTAACACAGCCACTGCTGTCTTATAAAATAAGGCAGACCATAAACAAGTTTCTCTCTTTCCCACAGGTGAGGTCTCCAACTAAGTGGGAGAAGACTCTCCAATTTGTTTGGGTTTTGGTTTTAGGGTTTTGGGGGGCAGGCAGATGTGAGGGAGAAGGAAGGTGAAAAGCCAAAGTGAAAATAAGTTCGAAGTGGGAAGCAAGTTCATATGAGGCACTGGAAAAGAGTGGTGTACCAAAGGTGAAGACAGAGAAGATCCTACATTTAGTGTGGCCAGCAAGGTGGAGAGGTGATTTGTACTTACAGGGGGAAAGAGGAGAATTCCTTCCTAATGGGGTGGGGAAAACAGCACCTGATGTGGTGCATTGAATGCTCAGCAGTTTCAGACTCCATTGTCAAAGGCAGCTCTCTAAACATCCTGGGGTCTAAATCTCTCAGAAAATTTGTCTCTGTGTTTTTTTCAGCTCATCTCAGACCTTATAAACAATTCCAAAGCTGAAAGTTACTTTACTGAATTATTCATAGACAGATTGCATGTAATCAAAGTATTTCAGAAAAAAACTGTTTGTTCACATATCAAAAAGCCAGCAAATGTCAAGCTCTTTAGCATGGATCCCTCACTTGGTAAACTGGTATTTGCCAAAAACATTATGCGTTGTCTACTTTTGTATAATCTGCCACAGGGATGCCATTACATATGTTAAGTCAAATTTTGGAAAAAGCAATGTACAGAAATGGGACTGGCCCAGAAGATAAAGTCTACTTTAAAGGTCCGTGAATCAGGTCACTTCATCTTCTAACCTCACAGATGAGCAGTGGCCTCACAGTGCATGTGGTCTGCAAAGATGCTTTTGCTCCTCCTTCAGCTACCAATGCCCTGCTGCTTTCAACACCAAAACAGAATTAAAAAACTTTACCTGTGAGCTACAACAGAGGGAATGTCCTTCAGAACTGTTTGCCTTTGGGTTTTTTTCCTCTCTAATAAGGGAGGAACTTGGTCCTTTAGGCACTCCATTTTATCAGCAAACTTTTAGCTGTAAAGTGGTAATATTTCTCTGAGAACTGAAATTGAAGGTAAATTTCGCCATCAGGCCAACAGATCACTATACAAATTGCTGGGACAATGACTGGAAAAGCGTGGTGCATCAAAGGTGAAGACACTGTCCTGTATACAAGTATGCACGCACACATATATGAGGTAGAGGTAGCTATAGTTGTAAATTACACTAGTTCAGGCAGCTTATTGCAACAGCTCAGAGAGTTCTATTTCTAACTTAGTTTTGACTCATTTCCCAGACAGTTACATCTATAACCTTGGCTTCCCATCATTTCCTTGACACATGCACAATATGACCCTGAAAGTTTTTAATTTTTATGTAAAGTTTCATTTTGACTCCATACAGGTAGATTAGAAGTTTTACTCAGTATTGGCTTGCCAGAATAACTGTGGGCAATATGGCACTTTTTAATAGTTTAATTCAGTAAGAATATCTTTCATTTAAATAATTCATGCTTGTTAGTCTTGCAGTTTCACATTGCTGTTAAAATGTGAAATATGCAAAGCAGCAAGTAGATCTGCATATCATAAACTATTCCCCCCCTCCCCTTTTAAAATAGATCTTTGGCAACAGAATGTCTAGAATGCTGTAAATATTTCTTTTAAACCTATACAAAATAAATCTGGAAGATAATGCCTATGAAAATGCCTGTTGAGAAAGTAGACTGTATAAATTAATTATTTAGGACCTGTGAAGTAGAGCAATAAAATATATAGAATGAATATAAAGAGATGTAGCGCAATTAACATAGTCATGAATGTTTGCACAGAAATAGCAGCCAAGCTTTTGCAAGAGGAGAAAGAATGGCATTCATTTATAATGAATAAAGGCAAATAAACCAAAGGGTCCTTGCTCAATTTATTGAGTTTTGCTCAACATCAAGGCTTCCTCTGGACCAATTTGATTTTTCTGCAGTCTTTGTCCAGAGCCACATGACTGGAGCAAAACTATGAATTGCTTTAAGCACTCCCAGATGCTGGAGTTGTCAGTCTTAGATCACACTATTTCCAGTTCTTGTGGAAAAAAGAAAGCGTATATTCTCATTATACTGGGCTTTCAACTGAACAATCTCCTGATTGAGAGACTTGAGTGTAAAAAACAGAGCAACAGTTATGATCAACTGGTCTGATTGCTGTTGCTTGATAAAATAAATAATAAAAAATATACTCTGTTGTGCTGCTGATATTGTTTTGTCTCTGCTATATTTTACTTCCCTGCCTCTTGCTGCAGCAACCGTAGCTGTTTCAGCGGGACTGTGTGTGTGCTGCTGGTTGAGCTAAGCCAGACTTTAGCATCACACCTTGTAAAGGCAGCTCCTATTACCCTTACAGGAGGCTCTTTCAAAAGTTATCACCTTTTTTTTCCCTTTCTTTTTATCTTAAATCAACATAAGCAGTCTCAACCATATGTCATTTGCATTTAAGAGAACAGTACCTTGTTTCTTTTAAATGTCTGCTGAAAGTGTTGTTGCCTTTTCATGTTCAAACTGCATAAAGCAAAAAAAAAGATGTATGTTTGTAACTTTACAAAAAGTATTTGGCAATTTACTTTAAAAGAAAGGTCATGCTGCCTTCTCCACAGCCTTGTCTTTTCTTCATGATCACATTTATCCATGGACAGAAGAGTGTTGCAAGGACTGTGTATAACAGTCCCTGCTTACACCCTCAGATGAGTTACAGACCTCTTATATTTATGAAGTCTTATGTTGGCTGAAGGACAGGAGATGACAGATGTACATCTGGGTAGGAAATCTCACCCTGAATTGCATAACAGAACCCCAAAAATGCATACAGAGGTCACATGGTATATAAATCCTTCTTTCCTGAGGACAGATAACAAGGGAATGGTGGCAGGGCGAGGCTTTTGCTCCAAAATCTGCACATTGCACCAGCTGCATCTCCACTCTTCTGGACCTCAGCCTACATTACTTATGCCAAGCACAGCGTGATGAAGAATTATTCCTCCTGCAATCATCTGTGTCTGATCCCAGGTCAGGAAAAAAATACAGCAAATGTATGAAATGCAAGTGCTGTGGAAGAAATTACAATATGGGTTCAAAAGTGTGATTCTCTTACTGAATTTAGAGATTGGATTGACTTGTTCTCTTCCAGAATGAATTTTCACCCCAAAAGGATATTTGAACAGTTACATTGATTGTTATTCACTTGAGTGTTACACTGTCACCATCCATACAGTTATGGATCATGGAATTAGAGGATAAACTGCACATTTTAGTCTCATTCAAGCTCCCTTTCCAAATAACAGGCTTGTAACTCTAACTCTTCTCAAGATGGAAGGCTAACATTTTCTCACTCTCATTACTGCACATATTGCTCACACAAGTGGCCAAAACGTTTCTGTCTTCACAACTGTAGTATGTTTGATCAAGCCAGGGGAGGTAGGTGCAAAACTGAACACTAATGTTTTGAAAATTCCTCTCCTTTTAACCTGAAACATAAATGTTAGATGGATATAAATCACGATTAGATCAAGCTCTCAGCCAAAACCAAAGGAGATGTTTTGTTGTAGTGATATTATTTTTGAAAAATAAAGATGTTATAAGCTTGTTTGTTGGTTGGGTTGGTTTCAATTACTGATGCTTTATATCTAAGCTTCAGAAATGTAGAAATGGCTTCATTTTTAGCCTTTAGACTTACCCCAGACATGATCCCCCATAAGGACAAGTGACTATGCATTGTATGTGTATGCAATGGGCTGTTAGACTAATGGGGGGCTGCAGGAGATTTATGGGGCCCCTTCATTAAACTAATGACAAATATTCATCTCTTATTACAGAGGATACATTTTCTCCTATATCCCTTTTGCAACTCACTGGATTTTCTCCTTTTAAAAAGACTTTTCACTTGTATTCTCTGAATTCTTAAGGGAATAAAAGACTTTTATTACCTATTAATTACCAATTCAGTTTTCTAATACTAATAGACAGCTGAGGTTTTTGTAACTGCAACTCTTCTTAAAGTTGAGACATTTCAACTTCTCTGAGCTTGCAGACATGGAAATCTAAGTCCATTTTCCATGTGGTTTGGATGTACAAGAACTACAAGCTGAGTTATTTCTCATAGTGCTGAAAGAACAAGCTGTAAGTTTCATTATTTATGTCACCTTTTGTGTATCTAAAATCAAAAATACTGAGCGTTCAGTGTATGAGTTTAGTGTGTCTTCTACTGCATGAGTCAATTAAATAAGAGACGTGGCTCGATGGTCTCCAGGTTCTTTAAAGATCCATTTTTAAAATATTTCCAGCTTACGGTCTCCCTCCTTGCTCCTGTATCTTTTACCTCCTGAAAACCAGTGTTATTATAGAATTATATTAAAAATATAATTTTAAAATGTATTTATTTATTATTATTTTAATTCCTGAAGCCTTTCAAAGTCAGGACTCCTGTTGCTCTCAGGTGGTAAGGAAGCAACATGATTCCTCTCCTAAGAGCCATACCTGTCTCCTGATGATATACAGAAGATAAAATCTTGGGAGGCACAATTAATTCATCTCAGGTAAGTTTCCTTCCAACCTCTGCAAAAATGAGCTTCCAAATACCCACACAGTATGAGCCTCCGGGTCTTTGCTTTATTTGCAAATATTTGAAAGTATGTACCCTTCCTACAAGTCTATAGGAAAAGCAGCCTATAAAGCTCATAAGCCAGGATTCACTTTTCCAAGTCCTTCTCTTTCCTCAGGGAACGCATTTGCTGTCAGGGCAGAGCCACATCTCTCCTTAAAACAGTCCCGCATATTTCCTGTATCTCAACCAGATGGATGGTGCTTCCACTAGCTTTTGTTTGATAAATGAAAGGTGGCAAAACAAAAATCCAAATCATTCCTCCTCGCTACCTGCAGGCCTAGGATGCATCTACTTGATCCCCTGGCTCTGCTTTAAAGGTCTTTTCCATCCAAGAGACCAAAACTAGGAGAGGATGATGGTAGTCATTTTACAGGAATTGTATGGCTGGGGAAACTCTGAGAAGCAAACAAATCAATATAATTTCAGAAGAGTTCAGATAACATTGCTTAATGATGGGACTTATTAAATGGGTAACAGTGAAGGCATGTGAGTACCCCACGTGCTGTTTTTCTTCATAGCTCAAGACTTTTGTAAATTAAAGCAAGGCTACAAGATCCCAAGAAGTCTGGCAGAGAGACTGTGAAGCATTTTATAACATTTACATCATTGTCTTATGTTTTTCAAGGGAAATTACTCATAGTGTGATTTCTACTATGAGCAGAAATCTGCTCCCTCTTGCAGCACTGAATGCTAACTTGCAGAGAGGCAAGGATTAACTGGTGATAGCAAGGCGAAAATTCCCAGTTTGCCCAATGTCTCCTAATTTAAACTCTAACTGTCCTTTACTAAGTGCATATGAAAACATGTTAATGCTTTGAGGATGTCTGCAGTGAGAAGCTGAGGGGGACACTGAACATACCTGTGTACAGCTCAGTTCTTTGCTTCAGAGAGGCTGCCAGATATTTGCACTTTGAGCATGCTTTGTGACATAGTCCCCAAAAGAAAAAAATCAAATACCTGCTTTGCCAGTGTGTCCAGCTAGAAAAGAATTGCTTAAAAGGTTGTTTCGGGGATGACGAAGCTTCAAAGTAAGGTTTTTGAGAAAGCTAAGATGCAAAAAAAATATCAAAAGTCATGAAGTGTGCAGAACACATCTATAACAACAACAAAGTGGGACAAGATGGTTTCCTGTAAGAAAGTAGAGTTCTAGTTGAATGAAAGCAAACTACAGGAAACAGACATTAAATAGAAAAAGTATGCAAAAAATTACAATAGGGAAATTTCCAAATTCAGAGTCCAAAAAACATTTCCATTGCCACTATTTTCCAACAGTCTACATTTTGGTAATTGTGAAACAAAACTTTATCTTTTAAAGAAGATATTGCCTATCAAATAAACCTAAACTGCCACTGCAGAATTCAGTTTTGAGTTGTGTCTACTGTGTGATGCAACACGATCCTTTTGCACTTAACGCTTGTTAAGTACTAGACTTGCCAGGAATGAAGGACTGGACCTTATATTGAAAGCAAGTGGTACACTAAGAGGTAAGATAAAGCCTATATGAGTTCTGCTGTGTTTCTTAGTGTTATGCTCTCAAAAGTGAGAGGAAACTGCTGTCACTAAAAGTGTCAAGTGTTGTTGGGATTTGGCTGGCTGGGAAGTGAAGAAGACAAATAACTGAAAATAGGAGAGTGTTTTAAGAAATTGCAAATGCATCACGTTCAGAATATGTGCAATTTTTGCAAAAGCCAGACACACAATCTGACACTGTCCCCAAACATGGGCCCTCTGACTGGCAGGGTGGTAAATGTGATGCAAAGGCAGCTGTAGAGTATGTTCTGAAGAAAAAAAAGACCACATAGTGAGACCACCTTGCTCTCCCTTAGTGTTGCTTTTTAATTTTCACTTGAAACCACTCTTTAAAATAATTTGAACTTTGTATTTGTTATTATGTGGACTTTCCAAGCATGTAATTATTACATTCTGTTATTAGAGTGGCAGAGTCTGCAGCAGTCCCTCATGCTGACATTTTAATCACTAGTACTTACTATTGAAAAACTTCACAGGCAGAACTGATTTGTAAAATCAAATCTTACATCATTTATGGGGTTTGACATCTTACATAATTAACTAATTTACTATACACCATAGGTCACTGATTTTTCAATGGGAAAAAAAAAGTTCTACTGAAACTTGCATCCATTATTTTCTTCCAGTGAATCATTCTGTTAGCCATAAATTTCCTTTTCTTTACTCACTGTCATTTCCATGAGAGAAGTTTTATTACTTAGATAAATGTGTCATGATCTTGAAGTCTGGTTATCAAGATTTTTCTCTTTTTAGATGTGCAGTATTTGTTTCTGAATGCAGTTGAAGTAGTTAGCCCCTGAAACCTGTCTGACAAAAGGATGCTTTATCTCTTCTCATTTCATCCTTTAAAAATCAATATTCCTTTTCCATATGAATTATAACAAGTTTACTGAATAACTTACCTTGCATAACAAGTTTTTCTTCTTAACATCTTCTTAACATCTTCTTAACAATGGAAGAAAAAAAGGAAGAAAAATATAATAATGTTTTATGTCATCTATGGATTGTATAATATTGATGTAGGTGAATGACTGGATGAATTTTTCTAACTCAAGTTGCAGGGTTAGTGTTTTGGAAGCAGAGCAATTTTATACATGATAGACATATAAATATTATTTATTCTCTCTACACTACAAAAAGATAGTTTGTTTATCCTCAAAGTTCATAAATTCTCCCTTTCAACTCATGCATAGTTAGTTGAATATAATCTAGCTGATGAAGGATATATCAGCTTACAGACATAAGTGAAAGCCGTCAGCAATAACAAAAGTAAAAAGGGCCCCTATCTGTGCATTTACTAAGCAAGTTGTGATACGATATGAACTAAGATAGAGAGGACATTTAAAAGCTTTGATCCTGATCTAAGATGATCTGAAATAAGAAGGAATCATAGAATCAAAGAGGACAACCAAGGACACTGAAATTAAGAAGGAGGCAGTATGGCAGAGGAGATGATGTGTTGGATGATTAATTGAAATTCAAAAGTGAAAGTGGTTGACAGAAGATCTTCTGAAACTAAAAGACTGAGTCAGCTGGACAAGGCAACCTGCAATAAGTATAGCAGGACCAGAGAGACATAGGAGTGCAGACTGGAGGTATATAAGTAGGTTGTTCCGGGGGGGGGGGAAGGTTGCTGCTGTTCTCTTTCCTGTGCATTTTCACATGATTTCCTATACTTAGGAGGTATTCAGGTTTTGCCAGGGAGCACTACACTTTTCAGCTCTGTAATTATGAACCACCAAAGTCTAATGGCATTGCAGTTATGATTCAGCAAGGTCTTGCCCGAGTATGTTCAGGTATCAAGAACTAAATGGATTTCAAAAAACATGTGTGCACATTTTGCTGAATAGGTATCCGCCTCATTACTTTAAAAACTTTTCTCCTATAGACTAACATGAAAGGCCAAGAGGCTTTAATTAGAGAGGTAGGAGAAGTTTTCTTCCCTTTGAATAATCATGATGGTGGTGTGGACTGACTCCAGGAACAATCTCAGCTAATTATGGAATCCAAAGGACATAACAGAAAATGGCTGGACTGTAGTTGTGGTTTCTGCCATTTCCCTCACTACAAAAAAAACCACACAACCATAAACTACATGCAATGGGCGCAACTGTATATCATTCACTTTTTGCTTATGTGGCCAAGTTCCTAAACAAAACACTTTCCCAAAAATAAGACTTCTTTTTCCTCATGTAAAACACCTCTCTTTCCAAGTTATTGTGGTGAAGATGAACCATCAAGTGATTTATATTTTTTTTTCCCCCCTCAAAAGTAAAGCAATTTTCTAGGACTATGTACAGGGTGGGAAAGAGCAGAAATGATGTATACAGACAACTTCCTACTTCAACTAGTTGAGGATGTCCCTGCTCTCAGCAAGGTGGTTGGACTAGATGACCTCTAAAGGTCCCTTCAACCCAGATATTTCTATGTTTCTGTCATTTGTGACCTCATGGGATAACAGTGTTAGAAAAGAAAAAAAGGCTTTTTCTTTTATTGTTCTTTTTATCTTCTCTTAAGTGTAATACTATATAGTAGCTACAGAGTACCGTGTTTTGTTTTATAAGTAGTGGAATGGTGGAAATAGGTCCACAAGGGACCTTTTAGTGCCATCTAGCACATCCCAAGGTAGAACTGGCTATGCCTAAACTACTAAACATCTGAAGAGATGTTCTGACAACTTCTGACAATAAAGGGTCTACCACCTCACTGGATACACAGTTCCAGTTCTTTGCTATTCTTACTGTTTATGTCTCAGCTACATCTCACTTGATGCAGTTTGAGATCATTACTTTTTGTCATAATCACAGAGGTCACTGAAACTTGGGGGTTTGTTGGTTTGTTTCTCATGGTCTGTAGCATTTCTGAGGATTGTTATTACCATATTTCTAAGTCACCTTTTATCCAAGCTAAACAAACTAAATCCCTATGACTTCTGTCACTGGTCACGTATTTCCTCAAGCTCTGCTCACTGCTGTTGCTGTCCCATGACTCATGGCAGTTGGTTAATAACCTTTTTATGTGTACCCTATTTAAATGCAGTGCTTTAGCTCTACGTTTTGCCATCTAACTCTGATCTCTGGGACCCAAACTCCTCATTTTCATAGACAATGGGAATGGCAAAGGTATGAAGCTAGAGTCCTAATTAAGAGAATGATCTTTGAAAGTTGGATTCCCACTAGCATTTTCCCTGAAATGTAAGAAAAGAAGTCTAAATCATTTTCTCTAACAGATGGAGGGCATTAATCACAGTTCTGACTTCTTAAGGAACCTTATTCCCTACAACAAATGACAGACTATGCAAACCTTTAACTTAAGCTGTTCTTTAACTAGACTTTCTTTTCTATGAAAGTTAATTATTTAGTTAGAAAATGGGGGGGAGGGGGTATTACTTTCTGCAACAGCTGAGTAATTTAGGAGCTTAATTACCTATGAAAGTTTATTAAGCTAAGTTAGTTTTTTTGAAATCTGCTTTTGAAAATTTGCCCCAGACCTAAATGACAATGTAAAAGCTGAAATAAAATGTTTATTTTTAATGTATGTTTACATTGTTTAATATATGTTTGCATATTTTAATGTATGTTTACCTCCTAATCTTTCTTTGTATGTCCTGCTCCAGACTCAGTGTGCTTTGGATTCATTAATTGATTATTTTTTTAGAAGCAGATATTCCCCATTTTGCTCCTCTTGACCATTAAAGCCATATTCATGTACCTATTTTTAGAAAGGTGCAAGTTGTCTCGGTTTCTCTTTTTCTAAAAAAGTAACATCCTATGGCTCAGATAAACAGCACTTATGTAAACTAGGAATCAAAATTCCTCCTGCAGTCTCTTTTCCCTCATTACAGTCTGCCTCTGCAAGGACAGAAGATGTAGCTGCTGGCCTCCACTGAGATTCATTGAGCACACCCCTACTGCTAAATTAAAAAAAAAAAAATGACCATGCAGCAATCATTAGCACTGTGGCTTGGATGAGGTATAAAGCTCAGTTGCTAATGAGCTCCCTGTTGTGGGCTACAACTGATAACCTTCTCCTGGAGGAGAGTGGGTGCAGTTCTGGAAATATTTCACTGCATGGATTATTCCTAAAGGGCAGTATGGACATGACTGCCCCAAGCTTGTCTTCCTCAACCTTGCACAGTTTTCTGACATTATTGTAGTAGGCCTTGCACTACAAAATGTTTCCCACATGACACCATGCCACGTGACAATACCCTCAGTTTCATGCTGTAAAACCATCAATGTTGTGGGTTGTAATGCAGCCCAGATTGCTTCAGATGCTCAGAAACTGAATAAAAGCTGGAATCTAAAACTCCCCCAAAACCTACCAAGAACTATTAACTTCTAGGGCCTCAGTTCAGCAGATGAGGCCCCAGGGAAGCACAGCGTAGAGCACTGTGCAGGACACATGGGCACATTATGCTCAGAGGGGAGCCAGCCACTGAGAGGACCAACAGGACACACAGAATTATAGAATGTTAGGGGTTGGAAGAGACTTCTGGAGATCAAGTCCAACCCCCCTGCCAGAGCAGGACCATAGAATCTAGGCCAGGTTACACAGGAATGCATCCAGATGGGTCTTGACAGTCTCCAGAGAAGGAGACTCCACAACCTCTCTGGGGACCCTGTTCCAGTGCTCTATAACCCTTACAATAGAGAAGTTCTTCCTCATGTTGAGGTGGAACTTCCTGTGTTCCAGCTTACATCCATTGTCCCTTGTCCTACTGCAGGGTACAAGTGAAAAGAGGTTGCCTGTTTCTTCTTCACACCCAGCAAAGCACTCATATATTTATACACATTAATTAGATCCCTTCTAATTCCCCTTCTCTTCACACTAAAGAGCCCCAGGTCTCTCAACCTTTCCTCATAAGGCAGGTGCTCCAGTCCCTTAATCATCCTCATAGCCCTCCATTGGACTCTCTCAACTAGATCTCTGTCCCTCTTGAACTGGGGAGCCCAGAACTGAATGCAGTACTCCAGGTGAGGGCAGAGTAGGGCAGGAGGAGAAGAATCTCCCTCCACCTGATGGACACACTCTTTTTTTATGCACCTCAGGATACCATTGGCTTTCTTGGCCACAAAGGCACATTGCTGTCCTATGGATACCTTGTTGTCCACCAGGACTCTGAGGTCCTTCTCCATGGAGCTGCTCTCTAGCAGATTGCCTCCTAACCTGTACTGGTGCATTTAATTACTCCTTTTCAGGTGCAGGACTCTGCACTTATTCTTGTTGAACCTCATTAGATTCCTCTTTGCCCAGCTCTCCAGTCTGTCCAAATCATGTTGAACGGCTGCACAGCCTTCAGGTGTATCAGCCAAACCTCCCACTTTTGTATCATCAGCAAACTTGCTGAGAAGACACTCTGTCCCTTCATCGAGGTTGTCGATGAAAATGTTGAACAGGAATGGACCCAGCACTGATCCTTGGGGGACTCCACTAGATACAGCTCTCAGCTGGACTTGCACCATTGATTAACACTCTTTGGGCTCTACTGTGTAGCCAGTTCTTAATCCATTTTACTGTCTGTTCTTCCATCTCACACTTCCTGAGCTTGCTCATGAGTATGTCATGGGAAACTGTATCCAACGCCTTGCTAAGGTCAAGATAGACTACATCCACTGTTCTCCCTGCATCTATCCATTCAGTCACAATATCATAGAATGCTATCAGATTAATCAAGTATGATTTCCCCTTGGTAAATCCAGGCTGACTAGTCCTGATAAACTTCTTCCCTTCCATGTGCTTAGATATGATCTCAAAAATGAGCCACTCTATCATTTTTCCAGGGATGGAGGGGAGGCTGACTGGTCTGTAGTTTGCTAGATCTTCCTTCTTACCCTTTTTGAATACTGGAGGGACATGGGATGTCCTCCAGTCCTCAGGCACCTCTCCTGTTTGCCACAATCTTACAAAAATGATGGAGAGTGGTAGAGCAACATCAGCCAGTTTTCTCAACACTCTTGGATGCATCTCATCAGGGCCCATGGACTTGTGTGTATTCAATTTTTGTAACTAATCCCTAACCCGGTCTTCACTGGCTAATGGAGAGTCTTCTCCAAGCTTTCTCTCCTATATCCAAGGTCTGGAGTTCACAGGGACTGGTCTTGGGATTTAAAGACCAAAGCAAAGAAGGTATTCAGTGACTCTGTCTTCTCTGCATCCTCAATTATCAGAGCTGCTGCCTCATTCATCAGTGGCCCCACACTTTCCCCTCTTCTTCCTTTTGTTGCTGATATATTTGAAGAAGTCCTTTTTCTTCTATTTTACTTCCATTGCCAGTTTTAGGTCTAAGAGGGCTTTGGTTTTTCTTGTTGCCTTCCTACACATCCTGACAACTTCCCTATAGTTCTCTCAAGTGACAAGTCCCTTCTTCCACAAACTGTAAATTTATTTCTTCTGTGAGATTTCCTTCAGAATTTCCTTGCTCATCCATGCAGGTCTCTTAGCACATCTACCCAGTTTTTTACTCAAGGGAATGCACCTATCTTGGGTTTGGTGGAAGTGGTACTTAAAAACTGAATAACTTTCTCAGGCTCCTTTACCCTCCAGAGTCTTAGCCCATGGGATTCCTGCAAGTAGATCTTTGAAGAGTTCAAAGTTAGCCCTGCAGAAGTCCAGGGTTGTAATCCTACTTATTGCCCTTCTTCTACCTTGCAAAAATACTAAACTCCACCATGTTGTGATCACTGTTGTCGAGGCTGTTCCCAACCTTAATGTCCCCCACTAGTTCTTTATTCATTAATACAAGGTACCACTTCTTGTTGGTTCCTCCACTACCTGCATTAAGAAGTTACCATCGATGCACTGCAAGAGCCTTTTTGACTGAAGTGTGGGCTTCCCAACAAATATCAGGGTGATTGAACTCACGCATGAGTACCAAGGAGTGTGTTCTAGAGGCTACTTCCAATTGTTTGTAGAAGGCCTCATCAACATCTTCTTCATGGTTTTGGGGCCTATAGCAGACCCCCACAACAGTTTCACCCCTCTTTGCATGTGCCTTAATTCTTACCCACAAGCTTTCAACCTGTTCTACCTCCTCCCCTGAATAGAACTCAATACATTTCAGTTGCTCTCGCACGTAAAGAGCAATACCACCGCCTTGCCTTGCCGGTCTGTCTTTCCTAAATAGTACATAGCCATCCATAACAACATTCCAGTCATAGAAGCTGTCTCACCATGTTTCAGTGATCGCAGCTGTATCATTGTCATGCAGTCTAAGGCAGATCTCCAAGTCGTCCCGCTTATTTCCCATACTCCATGCATTAGCATATAAGCATTTCAGAGGGGGAGATAAGCCACCAGTTTTCACTCTTGCTATCTCACCATTCCTGGCCACTTCTGTGGTTACTGACTTATTAATGAGCCCTGTGTTATTACTGTCCCATGTACCACCATTATCCACCTCGAATAGGACAGTAGTCTGAAGGCTGTCCTTAGGGTCATCTCTAGTGAGCCTGGTTTTATCCTCTCCCCCCTCTGAGCCTAGCTTAAAGCCCTTTCAACAAGCCCCACCAACTCCTGAGGGGAACCTTTTTCTGCTTTGAGACAGACGTACTCCATCTGTCACCAGCAGACCAGGTGCCATATAAACATCCCCATGATCAAAGAACCCAAGATTCAATGGTGGCACCAGTCTCTGAGCCACGTGTTATTCAGGTGAATAATCATCCTGCACCCCTCAGCCATGTATTGCTTCTGACCATGGTTTATTCAGCAGTACAGACATATCTAAGAAGGCTTGCTCAAAAGTAGCTAAGTTACTTTAGTTGTAAATAAAATTTCACACACATAATCCTCTCTTGTTCTAGGGGACAAGTATGTCACAGTATGCACAGTAGGTGGGTGTAGTTTAAACTGGATTGTAAAAAATATCCATTTTCTTGCCACAGGAATCACCTGACAATAACTTCCTCAGAGCTCTCAGGAGCCAAATAGACATGCAAAGATGTTCTGTTTCCCCTGATCATTTCTATTGACCTGTTCAGTGCACCAAGAAAATCAGACAGAAACATGGCAGCTCAGAGTTTAAGTTGTTTGAGGCAAAAGGAAGACTCAACACCCTCCTCCTACACTTTGCATGGGAGGTCCATGCTCACCCGTAAATCAAGTGTTGCAGTGTTAAGACCACTACATTATTTTGTAAATTTCACTACAAGAGAAAAATTGTTTGGAAGTAGATTTAGGGACAGGCAAACATATTTTAAACCGGCAAACCTTCTGCCAAACAATTGAGTTGTATCCATGCCTTGTTATAGTTAAACACACAGAATTGTGAATCTCATCAAGAGTAGGAAGATGAAAAATACATTTGTTACTGCAGGGACATAAACTGCTCAGCTGGGTGAGTGGTCCCAAAATTACACATTTTCTCTTGTTGCGTAATGTAAAACACTTTCTCTTCTACCAGAAACACAGACCTTTGCTTCCAAAACTTCAGTTTTCAAGTCCCTCACAAACAGCTTTAATTACTACCTGAGCAGTCCAAGCAGGAGCATGCCTGTAAGGCTTGTGCAAACACATCCTGCTACTTAATTCCATTAAGATATAAACAAAAGCCATACCCCTCAGGATATAAGAATATAAGAAACGGCAATAAATACTTCATAGAGATGGAAATAAAGAGGCAGGAGTTGTTGAGAGATGATAGCTGACATTAGCTTACTCTGTGGTATGTAACCAAATGCCAGCCAACACAAGTATGACAGGGAGAAAGCAAGAAGGTGGAAGGAAGAAGGGCACGTTCAGTTAAATTCTTGTGCTTCCGAAATTTCTTGTGCCACATTCACACAATACTTTATGTGGTCATTGAATTTGTTATAAAGATAGTGCTCTGAAGTCTCATATCCCATTTAAAATTAACTTACTCAGAGTAGTGGCTGTGAAGAAATCCTTGAAGACACAAATCAAATGGAACTGATGCAGTCTTATCTTCAAGAGACTAAAGACCATCAACAACATAATTTTCAACTGGTATAACCTGTTCATCCCTATACAGTACTGACTCCAAAATCTGAAGATACCAGACTAAATGTTGTTAACTGTTTTACTGCTGATCATTTTAGCAGAAATAATAATATAAAAATAATAATACAGAAGATATAAAGACCAGAATATGCTTATGATCAAGCTGGTTGTATTTGATGTTTCTGAGCAGATGTGAATCTTACAAAAATATATTCAGAAATAATTATTTTCTGTGCATTTGTGATGAGCTCAACAATTTTTCAAGGCTTTCTAGAAAAAAAAAATAAATCTAGAATCAGGAGCTGAAAATTGATTCACCCATCCCAAAATGAAAAGTGCTGTTTTTTTTGTGTGGGGTTTTTTTGTTGTTGTTTTGTTTTGTTTTGTTTTTAATCGTTTATTGTTATTTAGTCAGCATTCTTGTGTGAATCAGCTAGTCCATAGATTTTAGCATCAGTTAAAATAGCTCCTAGCCCATTGCTTCCCCCCAGCTGGGCTTCTCCTTTCCAAATTCTGGTGGCATGCACAGAAATCAGGAAGCAGACTGACCATGAAAAAAGTCACCAAACCCACACCCAGAGTACTTCAGTCTTCACATTAATAATCCAGGCAGCCCTAAGAGCTGTACTTAGACCTTTACTTTTTAAGGTGGGAAACCTTTAGATGGCTAGAACTTTTGTGGCCAGCAATCCTTCTTCCTTGACTGCCAGGCTCCTAACGCTTCATCTCACAGCAGAGTGGCAGCACCACATGTGGTTTTCTCCAGAGGGCATCCAGAACCTGGAGGGTTTGAAGCCAGGGCTCCTGAGCTAGCTCTATTGTCCTCTCCAACTCAGAGATTTCTGTGACAACATTTACATCTATATTATTGTTTTCAAACCTTCTAAGACATTCTGTCCTCTTGGAAATCATCATAGAATCATAGAATAGATTGGGTTGGAAAAGACCTCCAAGATCATCGAGTCCAACCCCTGATCCAACTCCAAT
>JANHFX010026504.1:0-64674 GCA_027560015.1 Chloroceryle amazona | reverse complement strand
TGGGGGTGGTAGGGGGGGCTGCTGTTAGTCCCCTCAAAGCCACCTTCTCTCCAGGCTGAACAAGTCCACCTCCTTCAGCCTCTGCTCATTGGGCAAGTGCTCCAGCCCTGGTAGCCTTCTGCTGAACTCTGTTTTGTTGACATGCTGCTTCTTTGTCATACAGTTTTACAGAAAGGAAATGAACCCCTTCAAAATCAAAATTTTCAATGGGAAATTTCAGTTTTCCCCTTGGAAATCTGTTTCCAGTTTAAATGTGCTCCCTGCAGTCAGTTGATGGGCTTCAGGAGCTCTGGCCTCAATGGCTCTGCAGCAATGCAGCCGTGGTTGGGGCAGATTGTCAGCTGGTGTTGCCAAGGGTCTTACTCAGTTCCAGGACTGATGAAACATTACTCTAGAGTTTCCAAAATGAGGTACTGTGTAATTTCAGGGAGGAGAATTTCCAAAACTGCAACATTTTCTTCTCCGAATTGACTTCTCCTTCAGTTCCCCTTTTTCCTCTCCCTTGAAGCTATATTCTTCAGAATTGACTTTGTGTAAGGCACAGGATGAACCCACAAACCCTTTTATTTTAATTTACCTAGAAGATTGTGAGAAATGGGCAGGAGACCCTGTCATTAGTAAGGTGTTTGTTTAGCAGAACAAAACTATTTCCCTCTTTACTGTAGACTTCAGATTCTGAACAATTATTAACTTTTAGGCTTCCTGCTTCCTTCCTTCCTTTTCTCTAGTTGGACCTAAGGTTTTGCATTTCTCTGTTATCTGCTGCTTTCTACATGTTAATAGTGATTTTTTGTGGGATTGCAGAGGCAGAAAGTAGAGGATATTCCAGAGGAGATGTTAAAGGAACAGTAATATAATTAATTATTGCTTTTTAATGTTCCATCATAGATATAATTTTTCACATGCAAGGAAACTCAGAGTGTCATAGGAAAGCTTGAGAAGGGGCTGCATTGCTTGTTCTGGTGCACCATCTAAATCAGCTTCCTCCCTCTCACCCTCCCCTGCTCTATCACCAGGCTAATAGCTGTGTGGACTTGGGGGTGACGGCCTGAGGTAGGTGATGTCATCAGAAAAGCCATACATTTCTGCCTGGTATGGCTTTGTATTAAGAAAATGAGACAAAAGGGCCAGTAAATTTCATTCATCCACAGAAGGTGCCTCACGGTGTGAGGCTGAGCTGGTGGACTTCTGTACCATGGGGGGTTGCAAATGGGAATACCATGCAGGATTGAAAAGGACGTAGAAAATGTTATGAACAGTTGTAACATTTGAAGTAATAAGACGGGCTTAATTAAATCTCATATTTCAGGACATTGGCTGGTCTCTATAGGGATCAGGAAGGATTTTCCCTTATCCATACACAGCTTTTTGTAATTGGCCGGGTGCATTACATTTTTTTTTTTTTTTCTTTTAAGGCAGTGATTAAATGCCTTTGCTGGGAGTGGGATGCTGGACACGAGTGGTTGGCCTGATGTAGCATAGCAGATATGGGCTTCCTTTAGACTGTCAGTTGCTTTTCTTTGTGATTTTCACTGTGATTCTTGCAATATTTGATCTTCTAGCTCCCAGATGAAGGTAATGGCATTGACAGTCTCGGCTTTCACTAGGATACTGATTTTTTTAGCCCTTCTGTCAGTACCGTGAGGTTTGGAAGCATGACCAAACCATCTGAAATAGAAGAAAACACATATTTTACTGCATTGTATATTGAATTGGTTGCTCATACTATCTTTGCGTGGTGCAACTCAGAGCAACTACATAATCTGTAACCTCTTCCTGTAGTAAAAACAAGTGAATCAAGTGGGATAATGCTTCTAACCTTTGAAATGCTCAGACAGATGGATAAGAGGGTGGCGATAATGCCTGTATGTTCTTCATGACTGCACTAGCTATGACTGTAAAACTATTTCTACCCAGACCTTCAGTGTTCATGTAGCTGGAATCCTGGAAAGCTTTAGTCTTTTGGGATGGTCAACAGGAGAATGTAGGCCCAAAGCTAGATGTTTACATACACCTGCCTAACTCTGAGCTGGTATATGACCCAGCTTCCTGGAGACATATGTTGCTGCATAGATCTCCCACATTCTTGAAGTCCTAGTGTGGTCACACAAAAGGTACAGACATCTGAAATGATGTCTCACTTGATGCAGGGCAGATGTGAGGTGTTGGATCTTGGCCAGGATGTGCCTGCATATATATTCTGTTATCCTGATGGAAAATGCCAGGAGCACCAGCTGAGAGCTTATCTACCATTGAGTATAAAATACTTGTAGCAGGAGTACCATATGTTTCTGACTGCTGTATACAGATCTTTGTATTTCAGCCTTTTAGAGTTTTGTACTGGGGGCAGCCACCAGTTACATCCATCAGCCAGTTTCTCATGGTACCACAGAATAGGAAAGGTCATTTTACTGGGGCAGGAGAGTGTGGAAGAAGTTCAGAGGAAACTTGACCAGCCTATTGTGTCTTGCCTGGTTAAATGAGCCACACTGCAAACAGTCCAATTCCTATGCTATATTTCTACAGAAAGGCCAAGATTGCCTTAATTTAAAGACCTTTTATTAAAACACCTCTCTTTAAAATAATAGAATAGTAGAATGGTTTGGCTTGGAAGGGACCTTAAAGATCATCTAGTTCCAACCCACCTGCCATGGACAGGAACACCTCCCACTAGACCAGGTTGCTCAAAGCCCCATCTAACTTGGCCTTGAACACTTCCAGTGATGGAGCATCCACAGCTTTCCCAGACAACATGTTCCAGTGCCTCACTACCCTAATAGTAAAGAACTTCTGCCAAATTTTTAATCTAAATCTGCTATCTTCCAGTTCAAAGCCATTACCCCTTGTCCTATCACTACAAGCCCTTGTAAAAAGTCCCTACCCAGCTTTCCTGTAGGCCACCTTCAGAAGTCTCTCTGGAACCTTCTCTTCTCCAGGCTGAACTACCCCAACTATCTCAGCCTGTCTTTGTAGGTGAGGTGTTCCAGTCCTCTGATCATCTTTGTGGCCCTCCTCTGGGCCCACTCCAGCAGGTCCATGTACACAAGTCTATGGGACCAGACAGGATCCACCCAAGGGTACTAAAGGAGCTGGCAGAAGTGTGCACCAAGCCACTCTCCATTATTTATTAACAGTCCTGACTAACTGGAGAGGTCCCAGTTGACTGGAAGGTAGCATATGTGACACCTATCTACAAGAAGGGCTGAAAGGATGATCCTACAAACTACAGACCTGTCAGTCTGACCTTGGTACCAGGGAAGGTTGTGGAGCAGGTCGTCTTGAGTACCATCACACAACACGTACAAGACAACCAGGAGATCAGGCCCAGTCAGCATGGGTTTAGGAAAGGCAGATCGTTCCTGACTAACTTGATCTCCTTCTACAACAAGGTGACCCACCTAGTGGATGAGGGAAGAGTGGTGGACATTGTCTACCTGAACTTTCTGTTCTCTTCAATATCTTAATTAATGATCTGGATGAGGGGATTGAGTGTACCCTCAGTAAATTTTCAGATGACACCAAGCTAGGTTGGTGTGTCAATCTGATAGAGGGTAGGGAAGCTTTACAGCACGACCTAGATCAGTGGGCCAAGGTTAATTGTGTGGTGTTCAACAAGGCCAAATGCTAGGTCCTCCACTTGGGTCATAACAACCCCAGGGAAAGCTACAGACTTGGGGATATGTGTTGGAAAGGTGCAAGCTGAAAAAGGACTGGGGGATATTGATTGATAATCAACTAAATATGAGTCAGCAGTGTGTGCAGGTGGCCAAGAAGGCAAATGGCATCCTGACTTGTATTAGAAACACTGTGGCCAACAGGAGTAGAGAGGTGATTGTCCCTCTGTACTCAGCATTGGTGGGGCCACATCCTGAATATTGCATTCAGTTCTGCGCCCCTCACTATAAGAAGGACATAGAAGTGCTGGAGCATGTCCAGAAAAGGTCAACGAGGCTCGTGAAGGGCCTAGAGCACAAGTCCTATGAGGAGAGACTGAGGGAGCTGGGGTTGTTTAGTCTGGTGAAGATGAGGCTGAGGGGAGACCTTATCTCTCTCTACAACTACCTGAAAGGAGGTTGGAGTGAGGACAGCCTCTTCTCCTTGGTGATGTTTAACAGGACTGGGGGGAATGGATGTAAGCTGTGCCAGGGGAGGTTTAAGCTGGATATCAGGAAACATTTCTTCACTGAAAGGGTTATCAAACATTGGAATGGTTTGCCCAGGGCAGTGGTGGAGTTGTTATCCCTGGAAGCATTTAAATGACCTGGTGCTCAGGGACATGGCTTAGTGATGAGCTTGCAGCGTTGGGTTGAAAGTTGGACTAAATGATCTTGAAGGTCTCTTCCAACCAAAGACATTCGGTGATTCTGTAATGTCCTTCTTGTGCTGGGGGCTCCAGAGATGTACATCCTTTACAAAAGATGTACAAATCATTAAGATTGCTACTGATTGTCACTGATCATTGTTCACAGTGAACTAGGAGTGAAAATAAGTATGGAACCAGCCATTTCTTAAATATGGAAGGTCTGGTCCCTACCCTGAAATGCTTTGCCCAGCATATATATTGGGTAATGCAGGGACTATGAAAATGATCTCCAATCTGTTTAGTGCGGAAGCTTTTGATAATGTTTTAATAATATGAACTGTATGCAAAATAAAAAATAAAATAAAAAAAAAAAGCTTTCTTCTCAATAATTAATGTTTGTGAAAGGTTTAATATGTATTTATTGAGCATGTTGCAATACTGGCACATGAGCAGAATAATAAGGCGTTGTGTATGCATGAAAGGGTTTTCACCTGACTGTTAACTTTTAAGTATTTTTTAAAATTCTGAACAATAAGGTTTATTCTAAACTAAAAAAAGAAGATGGCTTATTCCTCCAGTGGTCTGGTGGTTTAAAAAAATTTGATTTGTATTTTATTCTTTTCTTCTTAATTGTTTGCAAGAAAATGACATGGTGAGATGTATAGATTGTGTGCAGAAATCAAAGGTGCTCTACTCGCTTGGTACCTGCTGATCTTCGTAAATTTGCAGTGTATGACAAAAATTATTTTCAGAAGCTTTGCAGATGCCTATGCATCTATTTATTAGCCAAATTATTTGCTTGTAAGTGAAGAAAAAATAATAATGACACGCAGAGACAGTGCAAGACAGTTTCAGTTTCTTGACGAGGGCGCCTAGATGTGAATCATCGTATTTTCACTGTCAGAAAAACCTGAGTGTTTTTTCCTAAGGGTAACAAAGGTGCATGTCAACTGTCTGAATATGAAAGCTCAGAGAAGGCAACGCACATTAGTTTTACCATGAGGTAAACTCCCTCAGGTCAAACCCAGGCAGGGGTACAACACTCATCTTGGCAAGTCACCTCATGATAAAACTTGTAGAGCCTCATCATCACTAGTTTTTTACCTCAAGGTTGCTGACATGCCTGTGAGCTACCCTTAGGTAAAAATGACACCTCTTTATCAGCAAGCACCAGCCCTTAGATGTGTACGTGCAGGCAAACACTGTGCTCCTTGACTGTCCCTAGGTGTGGCAGTCAGCCTGTACCTCTACCTACCCCATCTCTTTCTGCCTGTCCAGTGCTCTTCAAGACACAGAGTAAGTCCAGTGTCCCTCATGAATTAATTTCAACGCAGTTCTTTCACCAAAAACCTATCTCATAAAGTTTTCAGGCTGTCAGATAGGCCCTCTTAACTAGTTTCAGAAACATGTAATATTACTGGAGATCACCATGTGCTGTGTATTCTGCAGCCCCAAATGCCATGTAGACACTGAGGGCTCTTTGTATCATGCTTTTCCCTCTTTGAGCTCTCACCATGCTTCTTTCCCATCTGCTGCTTCTTCTGGTGTTGCTGATGGCCACAGTTTTGCCATCTTATGCTTGGAGCCCCCCCATTTCCATCTCCACTGGGAAACAGGGGCTTCCTTATCTCTTCCTCATCTCCCTCTTATTTACTGCAAGGTCCCTTATTTACTGCAGGTTCCTGTGCTTAGGAACTGTGAATACACTTTTCCTTCCCACCAGTCCTATCTCTTCAACAGAGCAAAAGAAGTAAATTATTCAATTGTCCACATTTTAGCTGTAATGGGGTGAGAAGTATTCTTCTTTTCGGTATATAAGTCGTTGCACAGGGAAGTAAAGGTATTGGCTTGGTTAGGGAGAGGTGAGGGATTGCACACATCCTGCTCTTTTCTCTTTGGGTGAATGGGTTGTCATCAAAATCATATGATCTGTGCTTTGATTTGTAGAACTTCTCCTGAACATTTGGCTTGCCTGGAGATGACATTCAAAAGTTCCCATATTACAGGCAGACAGATAAATGGCCTCAAGCTGAAAGTAAGACCTTGCTTGGCTCAGGAAACTAATGTCATTTTCCCAGTGTTGTTACTGAAGGTAGTGTTATACTTCTCTGTATCTGAACATGACAGCAGTTACAGCATGGGTAAGTGCTTATAATCATCTGTGATAGTGTTTACTTTAGAAGTTGAGTGAATCACTAGAAACCTGCTTGCCGAATGATTTTATCAGGGAAAACTGTTGCCTTACAGCTATGTATACACAATGAGAAAATGATGTGGTACCAAGACATCACAACACCTTAGATACATTTATATTCTTGGTATGAAGAATGTCTAAATTCAGCAGGTTTTATTTGAGAGTGCTGTTTACTTGTCAATTACTCTTTTTCACTTCTATCTTAATTTTCCTTCCCCTGTTGAGAAATTGCATTTTCCCACCTCCTCTTCCTGTACAACTCAAAATGTCTAGTATTCCAGCATACCTCTGCCACCACTCTTGGTGGTTCCTGTTACTATTCTTCGATATTAATCATTGTCTTCTTCTATCACAAAGCTTTAGTAGCAAAGGGCCAGAGTATTCTGATCATGTCCGTTTGACTCCTTAAATGTGACTCTAAGCTCTGCTAAACCTGCTCAAGGTCAAACTCTTGATTTGTTTGTGAGTTCAGACTTCTTATCCCAGGTCCTGTGAGTGATCTCTTCATGTGGGTGGCCTGTGTGCTAAAAGGTTGGGCCTTGCATTTTTCCAGCCAAGTCACATGTGGGCTGCTGGAATCTCAGAAATTTTCCACTTGATAGAAGAAGGGGACTTCAGAAACACTGCTATAAGTACTTAGAAATATAGGCTGAGAAAATGTTTTGGTGTGCTGATACCCTACTTTCCTTCCCACTTTTGGAAAATGGTTGCATATTTCTTTGAAACTGCAGTTTGGCATACTGGTGAGGGTAGGCTGGTTTTGACCAGGGTTTATTTGTCTGTCAGCAGAAATGGAACAAGGGCTTGGAAAGCTTCAAGATGTAACTTTAAACTGGTGTCAGTTACCTTGGTACGCTTTGACTTCAGTGAATTTTGAATTGGCCCATATGTCACAATGAGAGATTCCTGGGCTTCAGGATGCTGTGAAGGGAACTCTGCCCCATAGAAATCAGTATATTAAAGATTTGACACATGTATTGAATGAATAACTCTTGGATTCTTGGGTTTAAGATGCAAGTCACTGCTTTTGGCATAAGTACAGGCTTATATTGTTAGAGAATGGCCTCAGCAGAGGCAAAATACCATTTACGCTTGACAGAAACGGCCAACTTCCTTTGCCTTTAAGGGGAATATTTTCAATTTTTTCACAAGTAGATATGAGTTTACAGTTCTTGAACACAAACGATTTACATGAAGGCTTCTGTAAGCAATACTGTGGGTCATTAAAGGTCCACAGAGGAGGCAGTAAGTGGTGACAAGTATCTGCAGGTGAAAGCCAAGTAGATAAATATAAGGTACTTTGGCACCTGTTTTCTTATCTCACCTTTTAAGATTGTCATTAACAGTTTCCTGTTTATCCCTCAGTTGAAATCTCTGCTCACCTTGAAGAAGCCGATTGTTCAGTGGGAAGAATCATTAGGAACTGCATCTCACTCCATCTCAGAAATTCAGCAGTCATTCCTGAGGTGTGTGGGTTTTTTTTTTGTTTGTTTGTTTTTTTTTTTTTTTTTTTTTTTTTTTTTTTTTTTGTTTGTTTGGTTTTTTGTTTTTTTTTTTTGTGTTTTTTTGTTTGTTTGTTTGTTTGGTTGGTTTGTTTTTGTTTTTTTTTTTTAGTTTGGCAGAATGGAAGCAGGCAATTTCTTTGCTTTTAATGTCTTATTGTGAAGGTACGAAATACATTACTCAGGGTAAGAAGTTTGCTTAAATATGAGCATTGTTCCATAACAAAGAAAGAGCTAGTTAAAACCCTCAGCTTAATGAGGGTTAATGATGAGGTTAAAATGGTGAAAGTGTTTTGAGAGGACAGACTTGTGTGATTCATCTTCCCATAGAATACAGGAAGAGAAGTTTCTGTGACTGCACTTGTCGCACTTAACTCCACAAACCAAGGGCCAAATGACTTAAGTGCTAAAAAGCAATTTTTTGTTTTGTTTCAAAAGTTGGTAATTGCATGTGCGTTTAAAAAATCTAGAAAACTGCTGCTCAGCATTTTGTGCAAGTAGTTGATGTTCTTATACCTAGGCATATACGTGTGATACCTCACTCTTACCAGCATCTGTTTAATGGTTGCAATGTGCAGAATAAAATAACATTTGTGCCTAGAAATTTAATTTTTACAGAAGGGCTCCTTTGTTTTGAATACTGTCCAGATCCCTAATAGAAAGATAATCCTTAGCTTGAGTGTACATCTTGCAACAGATAAAGGAAAATGGCAAGAGAAGTCCAGGCTTTACTGGACTTCCAACTGGAAACAGTAGAACTCAAATGAGAATTTTATTCCTGGCCACCAAATTTATAGGTTTTTTTTCTCTTTATTCTAGAGAATTTTAACAAAGAGATGCAGATGACTCAGATTTTCTTAATAGCACTCACTTTAATTGTGGACCTGCTCTACTGATTAAGCTCCAGCTGTAGTGTGACAGGGTTGCCCATGACCTATAACTGGGTTGTCTTAAAATTTCTTTCACTGTAAACCCACTGAAGAAGAAAGGCTTTTTAATCTTGAAGTTTATATTCTTAATTAAATGAAGGCTAGAAGCTAATGGAGAAGTCATTGGCCAGACAAGACTGTAAACAGGACTGGTATGCCACTGTCCTGCTGCCTGCTATTCTCACAAAGCAGGTTTTTGCTTCAAGCTTGGTTCTCGTTAACATAGTAATTTTATATATAAATACTTAAATCTCCGTCTTCCCTGTCTGCTCCCTGTTTTAACACTGCACTCTTTCTTCATGAGGTGGAGGCTTCCAGGTCCACGTTGTGACTCTTGTGTAGACTCAGGACATACTTAAGGGAGAAAAGCTGAGACACATAAGGCAGAAGCAGCCTCTTCCTCCACGTCTTCTCCCTCAATCCCAGCTGGGGGTTCAACTGAACATACTCATTCTTTAAAGTGGGGATGGTGGGGTGGATGATAAAATACACTCACATTCACAATATAAAAAGCAATATTCCATTTATACATAATGTAGTGTTACTGTAGTTATGCTTTTATAACATTTGAAATTATATTACCTAAAATTAACAAATACTGTTATTTTAAATAACATATCAATAACATAAAGTTGACAGTTAGAATACTAATTTAACAATTAAAGATTATATTTAGTGTCATCTATATAAAGGGATTATTGTTACATTATCTGATGTGTTTAGTAAATAAGTTCTAACTTATGTTCTGAGGTTCATTGTGGATATGAGGTTTTGGTTTCATATCTTAGCTGTTGCCTCTTATGGCAAAGAACCAGAGTCTGATGTGCTTAAGAAAAGTGCCAACTGCAATTTTTTGACTGTGTATGCTCCTCAAAGAAGCCCATCACTGATGTTCACTGTTAGTTTTCAGTATCTAATACATGGCTAGGTTGATACTCAGACTTGGTGAAAGATGAAACATAATTCAATATGATATTGTATAAGTGTTCAAACAACAATTTAATTTAGGAATTCAGGATGAATTAGCTAAAGTTTTAGGTAAGTTATGTAAACTGAAGTGCATTAAGTGCTCACTTGACTTCTTATTTGGAAGCACAAGCTTTAATGTGATGACCTGATTAAATTAAACAGCAAACTAAAGCGACTTCTGAGCATTTAAAACACAATAGCTTAGTATAAGTTCATGCTGAATCTCAAATAGGAAAAAGTGCAGACGTCACCCTGATATTACTAGGGAAGGAAATGGTGTTGCTGCCTTCAGATAAGAAGTTGGATTGTTTTCAATGATGGCAATTGTATTTTTCTGAGCACTTCTAAAAATGTAAGCTTGTAAATGACAGCTTATTTATCAGACTTGTGTCTTAGAACATCTTGGAGGGGTTTTTTGTTTGTTTGCTTTTTATTTTCTTTACGATATGTAACCAAATATTACAGGAGATGATGGACTTTTGGTAAAGGAAGAGATTTGATAAAGATCTTGTGTTGTGTTTTGGTTTTGTCCCCTCCCTCCCACCCCAGTCCCATTGCCAGCAGTTACGAAAGCAGTTCCCATGTGGCATCGCCGTTGGACCCAAATGGACAATTTAATGTTGTGGTTAAAGAGGAACCAGCAGATGACTATGACTACGAGTCAAATATTTGCACACAAGGAATAAATGTGAAACAGGAAGACACAGATGAAGAAACTGACGAGTACTCCAACACTGATGATGATGACCCTGTCCTACAAAAACACTTGATGAGACGCAATGAAACAGATGGAATTGATGGAGAATTCAAGTCTAGAAAGCGTGTGCTAACCAGTCCTTCAGGTGTTGCCAGAGCAAAAATGTTAAAACTGGATAGTGGGAAGATGCCTGTGGTCTATTTGGAACCTTGTGCAGTCACAAAGAGCACAGTGAAGATATCTGAGCTGCCACAGACCATGTTCTCTGGCAAGAAGGATAAGTCCCCTTTGAGTGCAATACTGGATTCCTTGCCTGGGTGTTTTGAAAATCACAAAGACTCTTGCTCAGGCACAGCCATGGTAACTGAGGAGTTAGTTATGAAAAAACAGTCTTCTGTAAGTAAAATGTCACAGAAATACTCTTCAATCAGAGAGACCCAGTGGGCTCTATCTAAATCACCTAATTTTAATCTCAGGGGCTCAGTAAGTTGTCACTATTCAGCTAAAGAAATCTCTGGAAGAAAAAGGCCTGGCATACTGAAGAATCCTGTGTCCCTCAGAGGCTCTGGTAGCCATCAAAACACCCAGTCATCAGTTACAACTAAAAGAGGAAGGCCACGGAAACTGAAAATTTCCAAGGCTGGTCGACCACCTAAAGGCCTAGGGAAAACTGTACTAACAAGCAAGAACACCTCTCTGGGGCCTGGAAGTGTGGTTCCAGATGTCAAGCCAGACCTTGAAGATGTTGATGGAGTCCTCTTTGTGTCCTTTGCATCAAAGGTAAAACCTGACTGTTTTGACTAAAATTCAAAATCTTCTATAATGTCCCGGTTTTAAGCCCTTTGTGCTTAAATGCTGAAGGTAATATTTTCTTTTAAATGGAGTTTTGAGTATTGTGGTCTCTTTCCAAATCCGTTCATGTCTTGTCCCTATGTTAATCATAACATTTTCTTACTTTTTAGCAACCTGGGGGGAAATAGTGGGATATAAGTCGGTGTTTTAAAATATCTTACACTTAATGAAGGCTTTCTATGTATCTAGGAAGCTCTTGACATTCACACTGTTGATAGAGCTGGAGGAGAAGAGCCACAGAATCTTCAAGCTCCCTTGTTGACGACAAATGATCCAGGTATATTTTAGTATTTTTGTAATTCGACATTCCCTGCAATAAGGGAATTTGTAAAGATACACAGGAAAAGTAATCATTAAAGTCAATATTTGTATAGTGAATGGTTTTTGTGTTATGCCTTTTTTTATTCTTTTGAGTAGACTGTCAAGCAAGAATACAAGTACTGGAAAAGGAACTGATGGAAGAGCTGAAGACCTTGAGGCATAAACAAGTAATACATCCTAGCCTTCAGGAAGGTAAGCAGGCAGTTGCACCTGTTTGTATATTATACTTAATCACACTGAGTTGATAATTTCCTACTGGATGTCATACTGTGTATGCCCAATACAGCTGGTGTCTGATTTTGGTTATTTTTTTCTCGAATGCAAGAAAGCGTGGAAGTTTGTGTGTACAAGCAGGAGAGTATGAAAGGAAACGTGTGTGAAGCTGTCAGGTTTACCTCTTGCTGCTTTCGGCAATGAGAGTATCTGTGGTATCTGACCCATTTTTTTCTTCTTAGAGGCTTTAAAAATAGTTTCAAGCAGGCCAATAAAGATGGTTCTATTTAACACATTCGTGTTGCAAGCTAGACGGGGTGAGGAGGCAAAAGATGAATCCTGACTCTGCAGCTGCAGAGCAAGCAGCTGCATGTCATCATATGCCTCCTTCAGAAGGTGTTCAGCCTTCAGGCAATACCTTTTTTGTCATGAACTAATTCTTGTAGAGAGCAGATGAAGATGATTTTACTTCTCCATAGAAAACAACTGTTTTCTGGTAGCAGAGGAGCTAGAGGTTCAGAAGCACTTTAAGAGTACGTTTTCTATGTTTGAGTCTTCTGTGTTTCTTTGAATCACTGTAGATCCAGGTTCACTAGCCATGTAAGAGGGCCAAGCCAAGCTACTTTTAGCTTATCTTTCATTTATATGTAATATTAACCTGAGGTCAGATGGAAGAAAGTCAAGGATTGGCACAGCAGACCAGTGTTCTTTTCTCTGATGATGTTGAAAGTCTCCAGTCCAAAGACTGATGGCATTAACATGGACATCAGAGCAGATGACTAAGTTCATCTGAATGGAAATGTCATACCTGATGCTCTTGAGGATCTGGCCCTGAATTTTACAAATTGTAACTGTAATGCTGTAGGGACTGAGATTTCAAATACTGATCTTGACTCTACAAGTTATTTTGGGTCCTCACAGAGGAAGAACCCTGGATTAACTGGAATGATTTATGCACAAGGTATGATGAGAACTAGCCTGCCATTTTTTGCAGTCTTAAAAGAGATGCTTTTTTTTTGTCTTGCTAGTGTTGAACTCACATTGTGTTCTACCTTCGAAAAGCAATTGTAAGAAGAGCAGTAGAGAGAGAGCTCTTAGAGCTCTGTGCTGGATGCGGTGGGAAAGAAACAAGTTAACCCATCTGCAGCCAGGTGGTTCCTCAGTGGTATAGCATCAGTGGTGACAGTTATATCATGGACATCTAAATGCAGTTTTCCCATGATTTTAGAAGTAAGTGGCCCTGTTTTCTGATTACCTCACTGGCCAAACCTGCCTTCACAGGTCTGTGTGTGTTGTATTTCAAAAACGGAGGTAAAATCCCATTTATGGGATTTTATGCTGGCAGTACTAGACACACCACCAAACAAATGTTACGGCAATGTTTGGGATTTTGGGGATTATATTATGCGCTTCCTAGATGCTATCTTTACCCAAGAGAACTATAATAAAGTTATGGTATGTTGGCAACCACAACACTAGTGAGCACTGTTTTACTCATGAGATGATCCTGCAAATGGGAATGTGTAAAACCCACATACTTTTCCTCCAGCTTCTAAATGAATGATGATGAATTGTGTGGTACTTCCTGAAAGGTGATGCAGTTCTCAGATACTACAAAATAAACAAGAAAAGTCGAGCGTCAGGCTAGAAAAAGGAGAGCTGAAGAATTTTGACTTTCTTGGAATGCTTGTGGCTGTCATTTCCAGTGTTGGGTGGTACTCTGAGCCTGTTAAATGGTGAAATTGTAATTCAGCAGTGAAGAGAATGACTGTCACCTGACTAATTTTTAATTTTGAGTAGTATCATGGAGCTTAGTGTGGCCCCATTAAAATTTTTGATTCTGATACTTGTTCTCCAAAATTTATTGGCCACAGATCATGACTAATACCTCCTTGTTATCTGCTACACAACAGGTGAAGGGACATGGCTCCTTTCTGCATGGCAGATGTCAAATACATGTCTCTAAATGTGCTTTCAGTCATCTTGTAGACTCTTACTGGCTTTCTTGTCCTCACTGAGGCGTAGGAAATGGACATAATGGTTATGTTAACTCTGGTTTTGACTTTGTACAATGAGAAGCTTCAGTTTCTTTCTGAGATTGGTGATGCGTTGGAGCTGTACCTGAAGCCCACAATTGCTGCTGATTTCTGAAGTTAAGAAGGTGATTGAGACTGTCTAGATCCTGGAGGCGCTGTTGTCATGAATGGTGTTTCAGATTTAGCAGCCGCATCTAATGGGAAGATGACAGTTCTTAATTTTTAATTTTTTTTGCTACTATTTGAGTACAGCAACTGAGATTTAACAATACTCTGGAAATGATAGAAATTAATAAGTGATTGTTCACCTGTCAGGTACAGTGATATCTGTACCAATATAATACCATTACAGTTTGTTCTCTTTTGTCTGTCTGCATTCACCCCATGTTGCACTTGCTGGAGTCATCTTTGTGGTTTTTGCCTGGGTATTTTTTACTTCATATTTTTACACAGAATTTATTAGTTTAGTTTATGGGTGATGTTCTTATTTTTTGTTTGTGTATTGAAGATAGGCTTGTTTTTGAAGATGACAGTAATTCAAATGGAATATCAAGAAAAATAAACTGTGTACTCTTTCCATTTTATTTTAAATGGAGTTTGTAATAAGTGGATGGCACCATGACCTTTTGCAGTAGATGTGTTTTTATATAAAATGCTAGATTGACTTGTTTGCTGCTCATTTTCCCTTTGTAGATTTGAAAACTACATCTCATTAGCCTGTCTTTAATAACAGGATCTGTTTAAACAACCGTCTCTGAGATTCGTTACATGTTCATTGTTTTCAGGCTGCCAGTAATCAGGTCACCCTGTTGCCATTTATGAACATGAACGTTTACCACCAAAACCAGGGTTCTGCTGTGTGTGCAAGTACTACTTTATGGGTCCTGTGCCCTGTCAAGTTGTACACTTTCCATTTCAAAACTCACATATTTAATACATAAATTTCTGACTTTGCAACAGGAGCAACATTTGTAGGTTTCTGTGGCTGAAAACCAAAATAGATGTTCTCAACTCCAGTGTGAACTGAGATTGATTGACAAGAGTTATTTCTTGAATTGAATGTAACAATGTTTTCTGAAAAAGCTACTAGGTCAGATTTACTAGCTTCTGTTTTCTCTCAGCATTTCTGTGTCTGTATTTGTTTTGCCATGGGTAAAGATAGCTTTTGTCACCAAGTGAAGTCTTTCAGTTTGAGTATTTTGGGAGAGTTGATGAAGGAAGATGTTACAGGCAGTTAAACATTTGTTTAATTTCTTTATACCCATTTTTTGAGTGTTTTATTGCCAAGTGCTAAGCTGGGGTTGGGGCGGGGAATCCTATTTAGATCTGGATCGTTTGCTGAACTAGGCCTGAGAGCTGTCTGAAAACAACTTGATTGATATTTTATATAGGATTGCTAATTTATATGGTGATATGAAATGTCATGGTCAGCTGAATTGGGTTCAAGGTAGTAACTCTAGCCTTTAAGGATGTGAATGGTGCCAACTTCAAAAAAAAAAACACGAAAACCCCCTTTTATTGTGGGAACTATTACAACACTGGTACTTTGGTGAATAAATTTTAATGGAAACTTCAGTAGTAATGCAGAAACTATGAAAAGCTACTTCCCCACCCCTTGATGTCTGAGTTCCTAAAACACTCTCCAGTTCATACCTGCTGCAAATCCAGTGTAACAGTTGAAATCACTAATGCTCTTATGTTCAGGTCACTTAAAATGGTGATTGAATGCTAGAAAAGCCTGTGTATATATCTTAATGGTTTATTTTTTTAGTAAATACCTTGACTTTTTCCCTAACATCTTGCTGCATTGAGACATTTATTTATACTTGCCTCTCGTGTAGTGGGACTGAAGTTGAACTCTGTTGACCCAACTATGAGCATTGACTTGAAGTACTTGGGTGTGCAGCTTCCTCTTTCCTACTCAAATTACTCTTTGTGGAGCTATCCAGGAACCAATCCCAACTCTCCAGGTAGGTGTAATATTGCTGAAATCTCAAGTATTACCTTTTTGATCAGAAGGAGAAAATGCCCAGTTAGTTGAACTTGATATCTTAGAGAGTATAAATTTGTATTAAAATGATAAAATGTGAGAACTTTCTCAGATGCTTATGCAATGATTGGCCAAGGAGTCCTGAGCAATTCTGTACAGACTTTCAATCTTCCCTTTTAGTGATGGTCGCGATTCAATAATATTATGTGTCCAGTTTATTTTATACTGGCATGTTCTGTCTAGTGGAACCAGATTTTCTAAATGTAAATACCCGCTAACAAGTTGCTCAGAAAAAGGCTAAGCAGTCTAAATTTCTCTGATGTTTCTCACGTGCAAAACAAAAAAACCCTGTCTTTCATAGAGGTGAGTATCAGAACTTCCCAGAAGAGCTTGAGGCTCCACTCAGGAACTAACCTATAACTTCATGATAATTAATTACAAAAGTGCTGACTAATTTTGCTCTTTAAAGCTTACTTGGTATTCAAACAAGTGCATTTCATGTTATACTGTGACTATGATACTAATATTGTTGGTAGATACTGATTATAATAATGAACTAGTTGAACAAAGTACAGGGGTCCTTATTTTTCTATTACCTCTTTCTCTTTAATATTCTGATTGTTGTGTTTTTCTTAACTTGCTGCTTTTGGGGGCTGGTAAGGAGGCAGATGATGTGTCTCAGCTCTGTTCACACTGAAAAAGAGGCAGATTCAATTCAGAAGACCTCAGTTAGCTCAGTGTCAAATGCAATTTTTTTAGCCTAGCAATATGTAAACCAGCCACACAGATCTCTGTTAGTATTAATTTTTGCATCCAACTTAGCTCTCAGAGCTGATGGGTAACTTGACAAAGATATAGCTGTTTGGCTTTTGTGACTATTCCCTGTCTCTACCCCTGACTGATACTCAGCTGAATCTGGCAGCCAGCACACATTAAGTGAAGTTTCCACAGGTCTTATAAAAATCACTGACTTTCCTTGCTGAGACTGTAGTGCTGTAGTATCAGCTTGAAACCTCCTGTTCCCCTTTAACCTACCTAACTAGCTGTTTTAACAACAACAAAAAGTGTAGTAAAAATCAAGTTTCTTTATTTAGCCTTTTATTGCTGTTCATCAGTCCCTGAAAATGAGTAAGCGGAGTTTGCTAGGACATGGATACAATCAAGCTTGACTCATAAATGAGGGTAACTTTCTTCTTTTCCAGATACTGGATTTCCTTTTGTTTCCAGGACAGGAAAGACAAATGATTTCACAAAAATCAAAGGCTGGCGAGGGAAGCTTCATGGTGCTTCTAGAAATGAAGGTAAAAAAAGAAGAGATCAGTGTACATATTTCCAAAACAAGGCCTTTTTTCTTGACCTCCCATAGATCTTGCAATTTGGTAACTGAGTGTTAATGAGAGACTGTTTTTTTATATTGAAACTGTCATGACTAGTAAGTTTTTGTTAGTCCCTCCATGGTCAGAATGGAGGCTTTATAAGGGAAGGGAGAAATTTACTGTAAGATAAAAAAATTACATGTACTTCATTTTATATAAAATGCTTGAGTGAAGATCAAAGCTATAATAGTTTTGGTTTTGCTCATCAGTTTTGAGTTTACTTGCAAATGTGGTAATTCTAGAATTCTATTGCCACAGGGACCCTAATGAACCAGAGTAATTTTCAGTTATATCAGTGTATTTTTAACTCCAGTTAGAGTAGATATTCCTTACATACTTGACTAATTTGCCCTGCCTCAGAGAGAAATGGATATTGGGCAATTAGCCAATTTTTCCTTTATATTTAGATTAAATATTTATATTGTGTCTTCTGCACTTTCATACAATGTTGTGTTGGGGTATTCCAGATGTTTTGTGGTGTACCAGGTATGCTAGATGTTCAGGACAAAGTAAATTGCACAGAAGCGCTGCCTCTTGAAGGCTTACTGGCTTCTTGAACAAATACCCATGTAAAATCTCCACAAAACCAGTTTTCCAGACAACTGGTTGTGATTCAGAGTGGATTGTATCTGTCATGCCTGCGTTGTACTCTTCTAAAGGAACTGTATATATATTTTGAGGTACTTAACTCTTCTGTATTATTTAATTATTATAAGATTTGTTAATATGTTTTTCCAGGAGCTAGTTAAAGTGCCCTTTATTTATGTAGGTGGCAGTTCAGAAGGTTCCTTGAAGAATCGCTCAGCATTCTGTAGTGACAAGCTGGATGAGTACCTGGAAAATGAAGGAAAATTGATGGAAACGAGTATGGGATTCTCTTCTAGCACTCCCACTTCTCCCGTGGTATATCAGCTTCCCACTAAGAGCACTAGCTATGTGAGAACACTTGACAGTGTTTTAAAGAAGCAGTCTACAATAATTCCCTCAACTTCTTACACGTTCAAGCCTGTTGCTCTATCATCTACCTCTAGGAAGACAAAGTCTCAAACCAGACAGACATCTACAAACAGTAGAGTTAAATCATCTTACAAGCCTATACTGCCTTCACCTTTTTCTGGCAGGCAGAAACAGAGCTCTTCAGCATCAGGAGAGAAGGCTGCTAAGTCTGTCTCAAATAGCAGCTTGACTAACCAAGCAGATAGTTTTGTGGTGCCAGCTCTGGATGAAAATGTACTTCCAAAACAGATCAGCTTGCGCCAAGGAACCCAACAGCAACAAGGAGCTCGTCCACCAGGTCTGTCTAAATCTCAAGTGAAGCTAATGGACTTGGAAGACTGTGCTTTGTGGGATGGCAAACCACGGACCTATATTACAGAAGAACGAGCAGACATCTCTCTGGCAACCCTGCTTACAGCTCAGGTACATCTGTAATAGTTCATTTCCTTTCTGTACTGTTGCTTTTTCAAATCTATCCACTTGCTGCTGTTACATACAGATGCATGAAATAAGACTGAAGCTGCTAAGGAGCGTGACAAAACATGATATTCTTTCGTGGTGCATGGTGTAGCTTTTGCAGTAAAAGTTGAAAGGTCCTGACTTAGTAGTATGTGAAAAAACTTAATCATAACAGTGTGTTGATACAAATCATTAATGATTTGTGGTATTTCAAATTCTCACCATTATAAGTTCAGTTAATACCAGATAATTGCTATTTGGTAACTGGATTTCCTTTTTTTTTTTTTTCTTGAATTAATTGCAAACAATAAAATCCCTGTCCTGTAACTTGGTTGTCACATGATAACCTCTTTTGCTTTTTTTCACATCTGTATTTCCATGATGGTTTAGCTGTCTCAGATTGCCTCTTCAAAGATTTTAAATGCAAACTCTTCTCTGTTCTCTTTTGGGTTGTGTTTTTTTTTTTCTTTTGTTTGTGGTGTGTGGTTTGGTTTTGGTTGTGGTATGTTCTGGGTTTTTTTGTTTGAGTTTTTTGTTTGGTTGGTTTTGTTTTTCAGTATAGATGACAAATTTTCATATACTTGGAGGGGTTATTTTCAATGAACTTTGAATAGCAATTCTGCATATGCTTGATGTAATCTTACTAATATTTCCTCTTACTAAAATTTGAAGTGTGTAATACTTTTCTTAGGCTTCTCTCAAAAACAAGCCTATCCACAAAATAATAAGACGACGAGCACCTCCTTGCAATAAGGATTTCTGCCGACTGGGTTGCATATGTGCCAGTTTAGCACTGGAGAAACGTCAGCCTACACACTGCCGCAGGCCGGACTGTATGTTTGGTTGTACTTGCTTGAAGAGAAAAGTGTTGCTGGTGAAGGGAGGATCAAAACATAAGAAAATAATGAAAAAGGCTGTGCGTGGAAATCTGGTGCTCTATGGAACACAAGAAGAACAGCAAGAGGATGAAGATATGGAAGAAGAGGGTGATGGGGAAGAAGATGACCTGAAGCAGAAAGATAAGAAGAAGAGAAAAAGAGTGGAATACAGTGAGTATTGCTGGGTGAAAGTGATTACTCACAGCTTTGCAGAAACTACTTACCTTAGTGGGAATTTTTATTAGAATATAGTAGTGATGCTATTTCTAATCCAGAAGTTAGGAGTGAATTCCAAGAGATCTGCTTTTATATAGCTTACTAGAAGGAAATAACTCTTCTTCTTCACACCCCCACCCCCCACCCCCCTATTTACCTGAATTTTGGGCTTAGTTGTTTTTTGTGATTGAATAGCTGGAGGGTTTTTTTGATAATTTAAACTCTTGCTCAACTCTTCAAGTATCCAAAGCTAAGAATATGAGATAATTACTACGAGATAATTACTATTCCTGTCAGTAATTTTCACTGTCATAGTGCTGTTTTCTTTTCCTCTTAGCAAGTGAGTATCTAGATGTGTATTTTCAGTTGCTGTATGTAGCTGCATAGCTCGTTGACTTCAGCGGAAATATAGTGATGTACAATAACTTCAGATCTTGCCTAAGGTATGCTCACAAAAACGGACTGGTAAATAACCACGAGTTTACACTTAAGGTTTCTTGCTAGTAGTACTTTTAACAATAGCTGAGAAAGTGGACATAGTGTTAGTTGGTGTTCCACTGCAATAGATGAATTCTTCCATAGATCTGTGGTATAAGGTCCAGATTTTGGGGATGGTTTTTTAATTATATGTATAATTTTTAATTCTACACTGTCAATGAAGATCATTAATCTTATCATGTTTTTCTGTATCTATCACAGTACAAGTGAGGAAAAAAATATTAGTGTAGAATCATTTTAATTTCCTTTTTCTTGTGGACAGATCCCAGTCAACTTTTGGCTAGAAATTGAGACAAGAGAAACAACCAGTAGTATTCTCTGATGGTACGAATTAGTGATAGCTGCGTGGGTAGACCTCAGGTTCAAACAACAAAATCTGTTCCTGCTGTGTTAGATGGTGTTTCATTTGTAAGGTTTTTGTTTTCCTCTTTCTTTTTTTTTTCCAGCTATCTGTGACTCGGAGCCAGAACAGCCTGTTAGAAATTGTCCATTGTGGGTGAAGGTAGAAGGTGAAATAGATCCAGAACCGATTTACATCCCAACACCATCTGTTATTGAACCAGTTAAATCTGCAGTATTGCCCAATCCAGAAGTCTTGCCTTCTAGTAAGCATAGATCTTCCAGTGGATTGAGACCAGGCAGAGTGTATACTCCTAAACCCAATCCAGTGGTAAGAAAGTCAGAGATACATTTGGTTTTCTTTGTATTGAAAATTAAAACAAACACTGCCAAAAGCTTCTGTGCTAGGCCATTTTATATTGAATTTGAGATGAAAGCCTATGATTGACTGCCCATAGGTGTGTTGGTAAGCTTGGCTGAATTGAATGTATATAAATCTTTAACTATGTTTTTGTCCTTTGAGAATTTACTGTAGCAATACATAGGTAGTGAGAGGTGATTATCATTCACTAATAGCCTCACTTAAAAATTCAGTAATGCATGCTAACTTGGGCAAGATGATTGCTTGTCCTGTAATGTTTAAGTTATTAGCTTCATAATGTAACCTATAGAAGTAATTAATTACCTGCAGAAGAAAAAAATCGATAGTCACACAGTGTTCAGTGTACTTACGAATTGTTTCTTGGTTTGTTTTTGAGGTTTCACTGCCAATACTAGAAGAGCCTGCCTTTGCTTCTCCCTTTATACCTTAGTATTGAACAAAGTGACAACAGCAGTAGAGGTGTCTAGTTCTGTCTGAAGAACGAATGTACCAGAGTTGCCATTTAATGTATACCAGATAATGTTGAATGGTGCGTGACACTGGGGATCCATTGCCCTATTTAAAAGAGTATCTGAACAGGTTCAGTTGTGGGGGGCTGGTAGTGATGTTCTGTTTGCCTCCCCCACCTTGAAATGTAATTTGGAAGCAAGGTGTAGACTCGGCCATGTGATACATAGAGGGCAGATTCAGCTTTAGACGCCAGGCCTTTCTTTTGACGTTTACTATTGAAGCATTAATGTCAATGTGTTAGATAGCAGAGCTGTGTGATTAATCTAATGTGCATCTAAAATGAGGAGGTTTTTTCTTTTTTTTTCTTTTCTTTTTTTTGGTAGATTCGAGAGGAGGACAAGGATCCTGTGTACTTGTACTTTGAAAGTATGATGACTTGTGCAAGGGTCCGAGCATATGAACACAGGAGAGAGGAGAAAAAGCAACAAAAAGAGAAAAGTGATTCACAGAGCTCCACTATAAAGGTAAGAAGCCTTGGTGTTAACTAGCATGTATCATAAAACAGGCAGACACACTAAAAATGTTGAAGTAATTTTTTTCCCAGAAGCTCCTGTGCAATATGAGGGGTTGACTTAATGTTTGATGGTGATAGGGCTGAGGAGCCTGGAGCCTAAATCACCTGGCAGTGCTGGTAAATTTATCCTGTTACTGGGATAGAAATTGTCTAACCTGTGGAAATTCTTGGCTGCCAACTTCATTACCATGTAAGGCTTAAATGTTCATTGTTAAAAGAGATGTTCTAAGATAAAAATGGTAACACTGTGAATGTTAGCATATGTGTTATGATTTGGGGTGTCAATGTGATGAAATAGTTTATTTTGTGATGTGATTTTTTTTTTTTTTTTTTTAAGCGTAGAACAGATGCACAGGGTGAATACTTCTCTTGCATTTCTTTCCTCCCACAGGAGCATGAACCAGAGATTCAGTCTTCTGAGAAAACAACCTGTGAGGTAGACAAAGACACTGATAAATCAAAAGGTAAGAGCTGAATCCTGAGTATAATTCAACCTCTTAGTAGTTCCACATTTGTGGTGGTATTGTGTTGGCTTTATTTTTGAAAAAGTTGCAAATATTTATGAAACAAAAGTCCATTTGCTGGGGGAGTTATTACAGTTATAAATAAAAATCTTACGATGTGTTTACAGTTTCCTGTTTTCTCAAGCAGTTGTGTGTGTCATGGGAGATAAAGCAGTACTTACCAGTTAAAATAAACAGTATTACAGTAGCCTGTTTAGCAAATTGTCTTCAAGAGTGATAATTAGATACTTGGGAAGGAATGGAGATCACTGGTTTTGGTTATCTGTTTTGTTTTGGTTGTTTGTTATTTTGGGGGGTGGGATGGGGTGGTGTTTTTGTTTTCCCTCTGTCATGGGTTTCTATTTTCCTTACTATTACTTTTTAATTACTGAAGAATTGATAAATATCCAAGTGGTATACTGTGAGGGTGGGATCCTCATCCTCTTCACTTAGAACCATATGAGACAAAGAAGTGCCTATACTTTACTTGGAGTTTGATGTTGAATTCTTTTAGTTCAAGCTGAAAGGATGAATTGAAGTTTTGCTACACTACATATACTGGGTTCAAGCTTCTAGTTCATAAAGAAGTAGGCTAGACATCTGTTCTCTTAACAGTTTGAAGTGACCCAAATCATGTTATGAACTTTAGAATGAGGCATACGCTAGAGGTATTGTGTCATCCACTAATGCAATAGAGCTGCCTTTTTGAGCTGGTTTTCCTTTTTCTTTACTGTTTAATGTATACAACAGCATACTCTACTTTTAAGGGTGAGAATGGAAAAATAACACAACTAGTTGAAAAATGCTGGTGAATTGGTAGGTGAAATTAAAATGGCCAGGACACAGGGCTCAACATCCTTACAGTTTTGCAAAAGTGACATTGGATCTATAATGACAACAAAAAGTCATGCTTCTGTTATACATTTTCTACAAAAGACAGTTCTGCTAGTGGCATGTTTGCCCCTCATGCCAGCATAGGACATTGGTCCTTTTCTGACTCCAAAAGAAAAGTGCCGTCTCTTGAATAACCAGCAATGCTTTCTACTGCATCTTGGTGTTGCTTGGAGATCTTTCATCCGTGTACTGAAACAACCCAGCTATGTTTAGCTTGTGATGCAATGGGATACAACCAGAGATGATGTGGCTGCAGGGAATGAACTGTGAGAATTAGTTATGTTAGTTTTGTGGTGAGTTGTTCTTTGCTTGTGATGCACTGCAAGGGGAAGTGATGCTTTGAACAGTTCTGTTATTTGTGGTTGCCCTGCAGCTGAGACAAGGGTGGAGGTGTGGGCAGAATAAAACTGTTTGAATATCCAGGTGATTAAAATGCCATAGTATTGCAGAAACCTATTTCAATTCTTTCTCAGAGAAAAGCTGGTGGTCTTCCCGTAGTGAGGGGGACTCTTCCTCCACCTCCTGTGTTCATCACACCACTCCAGGTGGACCAGCCAAACTTATCGAGATTATATCTGACTGCAACTTGGAGGAAGATCACAATAAGATCTTGACCATGTTATCACAGCATATCAACAGTAACGCTCCACAGTGCCTCAAAGTGGGTAGCTTCATTATTGAATTGGCTTCGGAACACAAGGCCAAGGATGAGAACCACCCTCCTGTCTACTCCTCCAGAGTGAAAATTTCAGTGCCATCCTGCCAGGACAAGGATGAGAAGCCTGAGATACCTGTCTTGGAGACTCCTGATAGCGCAGTACCGTCCTGCAAAACCCCAGAAAATCTAAAGTGCTTGCGGGCAGACACATTGGACAAACTGCAGGAGAAGCTGCATGGGGGCAAAGGCTTGCCTTTTTATGCAGGGGTTTCTCCTGCAGGAAGGCTGGTCGTCTACAAACGCAAAGCTAATATGAGCCCCTCAGGCTTGATTCAGGTGGGTCCCTCTGCCTTTACTGTGGAGATTAGATTCAGTTTCATCCAGTATCCCAGAACTCCTTGAAGGGGAGAACACACTTTTTAATTTATCTGCCTAGTCTTTTACCTGTCCAGACCAGGATTTTTAGAATTTAGCAGCATTTCTGCCTCTTCATAAACTGTTCCCTTTAGAGATTGGCTTAATAACAAGAAATCTTATTGGAAGTGTGAAGTCTGATGGTTTGGCCCATCCTTTTGGCCGTTTGGGGCTTGGTGGCCCAAGTACAGAATCTCTTTCAACATCATCTTGGTGCTTTAGAACTCCCTGCAGATGCATTTGACAGATAATACTTGTAAATAAATGGCTATTATAGGCCCCCAAAAGAATATTTTCTGAGGAAATGTATACTAGGACAAAACTTCAAAATTAACCTGTAAACACTACACTGCTTCTTGCTACAACTTACTGTTAATCTTCACTAATAGCTCTTGCAGAATATATGTTGTTCAAGACACTTGATAATGCTAAGTTCAAAGCGAGTCCATTCTCTGCAGTTTCATGCTGCCAACTTGGTATTGTGAATTGGTGGTAGGAACTGTAGGGCTAAGATGAAGATCTTTTTAAATCAAAGATATTTGTGATTATACTAATAGAGGGAAGCTGTGAATTAGAAAATGAGAGTAAAATTTATTTTCATTACACTTTGCAGATATGGCACCGTCAAAGAGAAACTAGTGGGGAGAAAATATGTAGGGCAAGACTTATTATTTTTATTAAAAGTTGATCTATAAAGAGTCAAGGCCTTAATAGTGTGTTAAATGTATTTGACTTTTAGAGTGTATTATCAAATAATGTGAAATTAAAATGCGACACTACCAAAACTTCCTATTGACCAGTAAGCATAAAGCCTGGCATTCAGAAGGATGTTCTATCTTTTTTTCTCCCATTCAGTCAGTTTCCACTATGATTCTGAATTTGAAGTTAGTCAACTCGTCACACTTTAATTACAGTATCAAATGACAGTACAGATAAGAAAAAAGCTGATAAAGCTTTTATAATCTCTTGAGAATTTTGTCACAATGTATACACTATAAGTATTCATTCTTTTTGTGACGCTAGGTGTTAATTAGATTTGAGAATTTTATCCAAAACTGTCCTTGAATTTGGGAATCTATTTTTACTCAGGACTGTAGCATTAAGTAATGGACAGGAAAAATAAGTGCTAGCTTCCCTCTAGTTTCAGTGATTTCACATGCTCCTGTGGACTCTGTGGTTCTATGTGAGAGTCTGAGTAGTATTTAAAATATGTATTATAAAAATACAACAGGGTGGTTTGAAGTTCTCCTGGGCAGTGAGAAAATTAGGAGTTCCCATTCTGAATTGCAATGTTTTTTTGAAAAGGACACTTAGAAGTCCCATGGAATGAAACACCTCTCCAGAGGTGGTGGATTAGCATTCTTTTCACAAAATTTCCCTTTTCCACTTTTTTCAGGTTAATGATAAAAGGTATCCTCAGGCCAAACTGCTTTTGGGACAGATGGGGGCATTACATCCTGCCAATCGGCTAGCAGCTTATATCACAGGCAGGCTGCGACCCACAGTACTTGATATCTCAACCCTCAGTACTGTGATCACCAAGGTAGCATCCAATGCTAACCCAGCTGCTTCTGGGACACCATCAGTCCAGGTGCCCACAACATCAACTCCCAAAACTACATCTTCCACCAGTACTACTTCAACCCCCACTGTGACGACTCAGAAAACCCATGTCCCAGCACAGAGACAGATAGGTAGGTTGGAACTTATTACTGTGTTTTAAATTGCGTGAAGCTGAAGTCAAAAGTGAGTGTACAGCATTGCTGTTGATTTCTGTGCATGCCGCCTTTGGCTGCATTGCCTGCCTAAACTGCCTCTGCAATAAATAACCTCTTTCAAGCAGAAAGTTTTATTTTGACTTCAGAATACATTTACAGGTATTGACTGTTATTTTGTTAATGCCACTAGAGCACATTTTCAAGACAAGGAAAAGTGGATGGAGTTATGCTGAATGTTAAACTTGGGTTTTTGGTTTGAGACTTTCCTTACTGTGATTTTTAATTGCTTTTCATCAAACATCTATTTAACTTAAATTGAGTAAAGGATCACTCTAATCTGTGGTTCTTCACTATTAGTTTTTCTGATGATATGCACTTACAGTTGGAATTCTTGTGACCACCAAAGATGCAGGAAGCAGCAGTGAAAGACAAGAAGGTCCAAATCTGGATTAGCGAAACGACAGGTGTGCAGCCAATAACACACCAGCCTGTAACCTCATTGGATTTCACAAGCTAAACAGGGTTGGACTTAGCACTTTGAGTAAAATAACAAAACAAACAAACAAAAGACTATCAGAAGAAGCATGTGGTATTCGTGTCTAAGTTGGTACTGAAATGGTTACCCCAGCATGGCAAGAGAGGAAGTTGCCTTTAAGTATTATATTTTGCGTGACTTGAAATAAATAAAAAAATCCACTGCCCATCCAAGTATTCCCACACATTAACTAAAGATCTGAAGAAGCTTTACAAGATAAAAGGATGTTACCTGTGTCCTGGCAAAACTTTAATTTCTGATTGATTGATTGTTTTCTTTCTACCTAAATTTTCATTGCCATGTAAATAGGTGTGGTATTTTTCTTGTCTGGTAATAAAACTTCTTGTTTTGTGTCTTTATGCAGTATTAAAGAGTAGGCTGCATTTCATTGATGGGTGAAGTGACTGTTGCATATATGATTGTGTTCTGACATATTTATGCATATAACATTTAACCTAGAATAACTACGATATTTAAGTTGGGCTTGCTTCATAATCTCTGTGCTGTTGTACTCATCTTCAGGCATATGGCGTGATGTAGATGCAGTATTCTGATCCCTTGGAGAACAAGGGAGGAGGGAAAGGATTTTCCCAGTAGTCATTACTTTGCACTGGTTAATTCTGTCCCATCTAGTCCTCCGTTGCACGGATGTCATGTCCATAAGAAGGGGGCGTGGCAAACTCTTATCTCCTTCCTGCCCCTTTCCCCTATGTCTGTGTAAGATGGGGATACAGTAGAAGGGATGGGTGAAAATACAAGAAGCAGTGAAGAGAGGAAGATCACACAAGCTGTTACAGGAAGAATTTTTGAGCTTTAGAAAATAATTAGAGCTCATTATTTTACTTAGTTGTTAGTTATCCTGTACTGTAATTAGAATTGTCTCTCCATAGTTTCATGATAAAGAAAACCCCTTATAACCTGACTTTTTTGTGTGGCCAGGAAGAAATGCAACAAAAGCTGTAGAAGGTGGAATAAAGCAGACATATTTCTAATATGTAAGGTGTGTTCAGGACTGTCATAAAGGTTTCAGTTTAATTACAAAGAAAATGGAGGCTCAAATTCACGCTGAAATCACAATTGTAGCACCTCATGAAAGGCAAAGAGGAAATCTATTAAAATTGACCTGCAAGTTTTTATTTGCAGCTGCCCGACCCTCACCTGGTGGTGTGTTCGCACAGTTTGTGATAAACAGTGCTGGAGCTCTACGGCAGATTCCTCTAAAGAGCACATGCCTTCCTCCCAAGCCTACGCCGGTAATGGTTGTCACTCCCGTGGTTCCCTCCACGCCATCTCCAGCTCAATGCACAGTCTCTTCCGGGGTCACTACAGCCACCACTTCTCCAGTTACTGTGGAAAGTACCAGTGTGGCAGCATCTACCATGACCACTCCTAGCCAAACAACAGCTAACGAACCTTCCTGTTCTCCTGCAATTACAGTCACAGCTGCTCCTGCAACACCTGGAATCAACATGTGTACTGCTCCCTCATCCACCACTCCGACTGCCACTGTGAGCATAACAGCAACGGGGATTATTGCACCGGTACCAGCCACATCATTCCCTAAAACTGTAATAACGACACCAACTGTTACCTGTCCTGTTATCACAACATCCACATCTACAGTTGTTCTAACAACTACTGCAACTGCTACAACAGCTACAGCTGTGGTGACCACACCAACTTCCTCTGCTGGATCTGCTCCAATTACACTGTCTGGAGTTAATTCGAGTCCTTCGGTGAATCCAAAAAGAGGTAAGTCTTAGGTGATTTGGGCTATTACTGCAAACACCTCTTTCTGTTTTTTATCCCCTCTCCTTCATAGCTGGACAGGCTGCAACTGTAGAACTCAGTTTAAATAGAGATTCACTTGCCCCACCCTCCTTTCCAAAACAGGGTAAGAGATGTAATCAAATTGCTTGGTTTATTCCAGCCTGAGCAGGTTGAGGTGGAAAACAATGTAGCTATCTGGTCTGTGACTGCTTGGCCCGTAGAAATGTATATCACAATTGCGATTGCTAGAATTTCACCACTGGTATAGAGTCCGTGAAATAGGTATGGAATCACTCTCTTGACTCGAACACAGAAGTCTTCCGAGTCGTACTTGAGTAGCGTCAATGGAACTGTGTGAAAAAGGACTGTTCCGGACTGGTTGGGTCTGTGTGTGTTCAGGGAATAAAAGGGGGGGGAAAAGTGCATTCAAACAAATTTAAAGAGACTCGGTTGTTTCCAAAATAATTCTGCTTGTTTTTCTTAAGGATTATACCAGATTTATAGGCTGTTCTCACAAGGTGAGTTATATAAAACTTTTTGAATGTTTCAGAAGATGCTACTCCACAAGCTGTAAGTAAGACTCCCCAGATGTCTCCTGGAACAGAGAAACGTTTAGGACCTCGGTTGTTGCTGATTCCAGTGCATCAGACGTCTCCTGCTTTGCGACTGCTAAACAACACGCAGCAAACTCAGAGGCAGAGGATGATCCTTCAACCTCTCAGGAGCCCTGGTGCAGTGAACTTGTTCCGACATCCAAATGGGCAGATAATTCAGCTTGTCCCACTGCAGCAGTTTCGAGCTGCAGGCACACAGCCCAATGTGCAGCCAATGATGCTCCGCAATCCAGGTACAAAGTCCAGTGTTTCTATCTTGACTGACTAATATGTGACCAAGAAATTAGTAATGTAATAAATGTCTCTGTGATGCTCCTTTCCTCTACTGGAAATAGTTGAACAGAGTCTTAAATTTGGTTCTGTGTGCAAACTTGAAGAACATAGTGTAATTTTTCAGATGTAATGCAACTCAAATACCACGTGTCTAAAATACGGGAATCACTGCTTAATAGCTAAGTCAGCAGAATTTGGGAGTTCTGTACAAGTAAAGGGCCTCTGTGTGTGTGGCAGTGGAGCCATGTCCATTGTACTGTTACAACAAATTCTGTGGATCTGGTGATTCAAAAATAATTCTTTTTGGAGATTCTGTCTTAAAAATGAGTTGTTACCTGGGTCTCATTGGATGTGCATCTCTGTTTTTGTTTGGTTTGCAGGTTTGTTAGTGCTTCCCCAGCACGTATTGGGATAAAATGTTACACTGCAGTACAAAATTGCTGTTGTCTTTTCTTCTTAGAGTTTGAGAAGAAAAATAATATTTTCAGCTGTTTCTCTAGTGCGTAGCGGAAGACAGGGTTGGAAGAGTTAGGAATTGCAGGTATCTGACAGGAAATAGGTACGATGGTTGTTGAGCATACTGTTGTACATATTTTTAAAAAACAAAACAAACAACAACAACAAAAAAACCAAAAAACCCAAACCACATTTATAAGCAAAATATACTTTAAATGCATGTTTACTTTCCAGTAGGATTTTTCTTCTGTTGTCCCTTTATAAAGAAGCATCAAGAGGAGAGGGAGGTGGAGTGGTGTGGAAAAGAGAGGCGAGAGTAAGCATGGTAGATGATAAAACTGTGGGGAGGAGAGAAAATAATCCTGTGCCTTAGCTGAGGTTTGAGCATGAGGTGTAGTAAGGAATCAGTCAGAAAAATTCATTGAATTCCTTTCTGACTCAGGGCTTTTGCTGTGCAAGAGAAGCTAGTTGGCAGTGGTGGTATTTTTCCTCCTTGTTTTACGGAGTTCTGAAATGATGCAGAAGAGTTCATTAAAATGAAAAAGATTGTGATACGATCATGTAATCTTGTCATAGTTTTTCTCTGTGGAAGTCTTTCTGAGGAAAAAAATATATTTAAATATATTTTTTTTTTAGAAAAAAAAGAAGTTCCACATTTTCTTGCTTTCCAGTAAATAGGAAGGTAAAATTAAACGCAATGTCTTTCTTGATTAAAAGTTTTAATGCTACAACTTGCTGTTAAGTTAGAGTAGCCACCTAGTGTGTTACACTGGAGTGTCCCATGTAAAACTTGAACAGTTTATATGTCTTCATGCGGTACCAGCTCTTTCACTGAGAAATTCTGGTCATTTGTGATCTTTGCGTGCTGTCATCTTCTAATACAGCATCAGATACTAAAACTAAAAGAAAAAAAAAAATTGCTTTGAGGAAGTACTAGTTGAAGTTTTGTCTTTCTCACAGGATCTGTTGTAGGAATCCGGTTGCCTGCACCTTCTAAGCCTCCTGAGTCACCTGTGTCTCCCACTTCCTCTGTGTCTTCCACTCCTCCTGCTGCAAATTCAGCTGTACAAACTGCAGTACCCAAGTTATCCCCTACATCTGCAGTAGCCACTCAAGCATCTTCTCTTCTTCCTTCAGTGACAAGTTTTGTGTCACAGGCAGGCACTCTGACTTTGAGGATCTCTCCTCCTGCTGCCAGCAGTATGACAAATCTAACAACCTCCGAGTCTAAAATAACCTGCAGCTCAGGTGGTCTGCCAGCTACCACTGCTAATCTCATACCTTTACAATCCGGTGGTTTTGCTTTACTTCAGCTCCCAGGACAGAAAACGGTGCCAAACTCCATTCTTAACCATTTTGCATCTCTTCAGATGAAGAAAGATTATAGGAAAATTTGCAAGAAAGAGGACTTGGATGCTGCTCAGCAGAAGCAGAATGGGAAGGCTTCACACTCAGATGATGTTGAAGTTACAGAGTCTGAGGTCGTAGTGTCAGATAGGAAACAAGAAGAAAATGAGCTGTCGGTTAATCAGTCAAATATTGTTGAAGAGTCAGCATGTGGCATAATTGCACCTGATAGAAATTCCACTACATCAGAGGTGGTGGTGAAGGACTCAAAGGTGCTAGAGAATTCTTGTGATGATAGCTCTTCTCAGCATGATGTTTCTGCGGATGTCATATCATCTGACCACTCTTACATCAGTGAGAAGCCAAATGAGGAAGAAAAAGGGGCTTCTGAGGAGAAAGAGGATTCTGTCAGTTCTGAAACTGTAGTGGAGGCTGTTTCAACTAGCTCTGAAACTGTTTGTGGGTCATCAGATCAGTGTCTAGTTGCTCCTCTGGGTAGTGTCCATCCACAGAGTCTTGAAAATCAGGAGACTGCACAGCTGAAGAACCATGAGAAGGAACAAATACATGCTGTACAGGAAGAGAAAGCAGTAAAAGAGCAGGAAGGAGATGTACAGACATGGATGGAGGACAACAAGGCAAGTTCTGGGCAGTCACAGAGTCAAAAAGAGCAAGATACACCGCTGGAGAACAAGAAGGAACAGAGAGGGACTGAACTGTCCCAGAACAGACAAGAATGCCACTGTGATGCTGTACAGCCAGATATGGAAAGGAAGGAGTACAAAGACATTACAGAAGCAGAAAGCATAGGAGAGATAAAAGGAAGCAAGTCTGAAATCAGTTCTGCCAAAGAGCAGGATAATGCTTCAGGAGAAGAGCACACAGTCAGTGCCAAGGAAGGCGAAGCAAAGGTAGCTAGGCCGGAAGGCAGTAACAACAAAGAACAAGATGCTTTTGATTCTCAGGAAGAAATGAAAACAGGTCATGATATTGTAACACACGTTAACAGTTCTTGGAGCAAAATATCTAGCATCGTACCCACTTTAGAAAATAAAAGCGAGGTGGACAACAAAGCTTACACATCTGAGAAAAGTGACTTCCTGACACCAGGAGAGAGGGCACAGGAGCCCAGGTATCACAAAAAGGGTTACATGCACACCATTGATGTAACTGCTGATGATTCAGAAGAGGAGGATGATGATGATGACGATGACGATGATGAAGAGGATGAAAAAACTGATGATTCTGCTGATGAGATGCTGGATGGTGCTTCTGACTTCCCAAGTGAAGAGGAAATAGATGTTGAAACAGTGGTAAGCATTTAACTATTTATGAAGGAATCTTTATTTTTTGTTTCTTTCTTTTTTAACTTTTCACAATCCATGGATTTCAAAGACAGAGTACAATGTTTGCTGGACTGAAGTTTCTTTAGTAGTCTAGATCAGGGTTTGAAGTGGAAATGTCTTGTTTCTTCCTAGTTGCATGCTTTCCCCCTCTCCCCTCCCTGTTCATAGGTAGCATTTTAGCGGCCTTCTAGAAATAGTCTGGTTTTCAGATACCAAGGGTTATAATGAGCAAGCTGTAATAGCACTGTTGCATGTTGTCTGTCTTCAGGATTTACTCAAGCTACTTGGTTCCTTGTAATATGACTTACAATCCTAAAATATAGTTGCCAATCTAGTATTTCTGTTATTTATAGCTGTTTGATTCTACTAACTTTTGTACTCCTTACTTTAAGATTTATTTCTGTTTGCTTCTCTCCTTAAATTCCCTTTGAAGTCTAGTGCCTGTCAGTATTGTGTGAAAGCTGTTGTTCCATATTGGATAGCAAACAAAATTGCTCTGGAAGTCACAGAAAAAGAGTAAAACATTGTGGTTAGTGTAGTTTAAAATATGTTTAGATCTTAATGTTTATAGAATTTCCATTAAATTTCACCCCAAAATTAGAAGAAAACAATTCCCCATGTAACTCCTGATGTACTTTTTCTATAGGTCAGTATGTGACAAGTATTGCACTGCTAGTTAAAATGTGTAAAGTTGTCGTTTTGGCAGTGAGATGGACATAAGAAAAAAGGTCTCCTTTTCTTGGGATGAGGAAAAAGTGGAAAGAGAAAGGTTAAACTGGGGAAGAATTGAAGAACAAACAAATTAAAAATAGGAGAGGTTACATTAGTGTCTTTGAAGGTATATAGTTCTTCTAGCTGTTTTGTGTTAATGTAGTCCTCTCACAGTTGAAAACCAAATCAGAATAATTTTTTTCTGACCATATCCAGAGTAACTCAGTTAAGATAACAACTGGCTTTTAGAGAATCTAATTAACTTCCAGAAAAAGGGACTAATCAGTTCACATTCCAGCTTACTGTTCTCAAGCAAGATGATAGCATCTCAGCTGGGGGAAAGTGAGAGCAGGTGTAATTTTTGCAAGTTCTTTCAAGCTGAGAGCTGAGCTGTTGCTGTCTTGTCTTGAGTCAGATGGTGACAGTTTGATAACTCTTGTATCCTTCAATCATTTCAGCAGTTACCAGGTTTTGAGAATATCGGGTTATAATTCATGCCTGATGCCAGATAAACTTTCCAGACACAGTAGTCTTAAGAACCTGTTGTTAAGAACCTCTTGTTAAGCCAACAGGTAATGTAATGTCTAGGTCACAGAGTAGCCTGTTATCAGAGTTGATGTTTTAAAGATGTATTTTTTTTCTTTTTGCCCTGCAAAAGGATGATGAAAGACAAAAAAATGATTATTAGAAATTAAAAGATGTTTGTTTTGGAAGAAACTTACTATGCAGGTTTTGACTAGCATGGTTTGGTAAACCCTGGAATGGTAGGTCTTGAGGATAAGCTCACACAAATGTAAGGTGAGGAATGAGATCTCAGAGGACTTTAAAAACCCCTCTGTAATTTGGGTGAGTTCTTGGTTTGTTAGTCTGTGTTGCCTAAGTCTCTGTTATTTTCACTGGGATGTACTCTTTTTATTAGCCTAGTGCTTGCTAGACAGGCTCCGCTGGTACTGTTTGTCCGACTGGATGCAGTCAGATCATACAAACAGGCTACTAGAGGACATTTATCTGATTCATTAAGCTCGTAAAAACATAGAAACACAGCGTACCACACATCCACTAATACTTCTGCTTATGAAAATAGCAATCACCACTTTCGCTACTAGTTTGGAATATGGACTGGGTTTAGTTGCTCAGAAAATAGCCATTAAAAGCTTCAGAAAACTCCAGTGAGAGTCAAGATGATTGCAACTTCTCTGTAGTAGCTGTTACTTTTTCATTTTTAATACACTTGTACTAAAGCATCCTGGCTTGTATCAGCAGTAGTATGGCCAGCAGGACGAGTGCAGGGGTCGTCCCCATGTGTACTCAACACTGATGAGGCTGCACCTCAAATACTGGATTCGGTTTTGGGCACCTCACTCCAAGAAGTACATAGAGGTGCTGGAGCGTGTCCAGAGAAGGGCAAGGAAGCTGCTGAAGGGTCTAGAGAACAAGTCTTAAAGAGGAACGACTGAGGGACATGGGGTTGTTTAGCCTGGAGAAATGGAGGCTCGAGGGAGACCTTATTGCTCTCTACAACTATCTGAGAGGAGGTTGTGGCAAGGGTGGTCTGTTCTCCCAGGTAACAAGTGATAGGACAAGAGGGAATGGCCTCAAGTTACACCAGGGGATGTTTAGATTAGGTAGTAGGAAAAAATTCTTCACCAAAAGCGTTGTTAAGCCCTGGGACAGGTTGCCAGGGGACGTGTTGGAGTCACCATCCCTGGAGATGTTTAAAAGACATGAACGTGAAGCTCTGAGGGACATGGTTTAGTGGTGAGCTTGGCAGAGTTAGGTTAATGGGTGGACTTAGTGATTTTAAAGGTCTTTTGCAATGGAAATAATTTTGTGATTCTGTGATTTCCCCACATTGGTTTTTATTGCAGTAATGACTTTATTGTTGTTATTTTTGCATATTGCTGCTCTTCAGATTACCTTCTTACCTTGAGTTAATTTTGTGTGTTTGACTTAGGAGACTCTTGTAGACTTCTGTACTCAAGGAAGAGAGACAAACTTCCTGAGATGTTATCTTAGCCCTTTTTTATTTCCTAGCCTGAATTGCATCACAAGAATTGTGATGGTTGATTGTTGGGAGGGTTGATTGTTGTAGATTTGGTGATATGAATGAAGTAGTCTGAGAATATCTTATAAGCAAACTAATTAATATCAGGACCTGTTGTCTGAACAAACTCAACTGCGATGGTCTGGGACATGATGATTGCGCACAGAGTTCCTATTGAGAACAACTATGTCTGTAAATTGTTCACGTAAGTGCTTGTTGGTTTAAGGAAAACCATGACAGGGATTGTTCTGTTATTGTAGTGCTGCAGATAAGAGTCCCATGGTCCCGTTTAATTTGCTAGTCTAAACACAGCCTCTGTGTCTGGCAAATTATTTATAAAGTTGTTAAAATATGTTTTTTCAATAATTCTTTTTCGGAGATGACTATTAATAGCGTAAGGAACTATTATGAATTAGTGTAACATTGCAAGTTTAATAAAAAGTGCAAGCGACATATTGTGGACAATTTAAGTTCTAAAAATCTCTTGTATATTCTGAGCTTTTGTACAGATCATGTGTGAAATCTGCTGACACTGTAGCATAGAAGGCAGATCCTGAATTGGGTAATGCCTAATAAAATCTGTTGTCATCTACCCTTCTTTTTCCTCAGCATTGTCACTAAAGATGCTCTACCATCAGACAATTTGCTCATTAGACTTTTAGACTGATAACAGAAAGGTAGGGCTTCCAGAAGCATTGTAGAAGTTTTGCACCCCAACAAGAAGTCATGCTGGGCTATGAATAGGGTTTAACCTTTGACAGGTTGGCAGCACTTGCATTAGGAACAGCTGTTCTTATGGAGGACTTGTGGAGATTTTCAAGGTTGTGATATTTTTCCTGCTGTTAGCAAGTCAGAGGTAGAAAGGAAAGATTTATCATCCTGAAGCATTTTCCCGTTTATTGTTAGATGTAAGAATGGAGTAGTAGTAATGGGTTTTGGTTTACATATGTCCATATTCAGGATTTCTAAACTTAAAGATGCAGACTTCTCGGTGGGCAGCAGAGAGTTTTTATTTTTTTTTCTCCTGTCTTTCATGGAAAAGTTGCCACATGTTAGGTTTTGAATACCATTTTTCTAGTATGATAGCATGGGGAAAGTTCCACCATGAGATCAGCACTAGCTAGATAATTACTAGCAACCCTTTGGTTAATGTGCTGTAACTTGTCAGCACTCAGAAGCTTTTCCCATGCTGGTGTTTCTACAGTAAGCTCATTTCCTATTTTATTTCCCCTTGCTTCCTGGATTGTAACATCTTTTGAACTGCCCTGTACATCCCCCTTCCCTGCAGTGGAGTGATATCCAAATGCAGTTTAGACAGAGTAGTTCTGCCAACTGAAGAAAAGCAGCATGTGTCTCTTGCATGTAGAATCACAGCAGTGATGCTGTGGAAAAGCAAAGGAAGATACCAGGAAGCTTCCAGCATCAAGGAGGATTTATGGATGACCCAGGAGAGCGGACAAGAATGAAAAGTGCTCTAGGTATAGTGAAATAAAACTGTGTTTTCATAAAATGTGACCTGCTAAAATTGTGTAACCCTGTACCCCTCACACCTGTAATGTTTTCAACATAATGGCATGTAGCTATTCAGTAGTTCTGTAAGTTAAATAGCATCTTTTTTTGACTAATTTTTGTTCAGAGAGGTGGGTTTTTTTGTTTGTTTGCTTTTGTTCAGAGAGGTGTTTTCCCCTCTGCTCGTCCTTCTCTCATCAGGCCTTGGGGAGAATTAAAAAAAAAGCTGTAGAAGTAGCTGTGTTCGGTGTTTACATCAGCTGTTGTGGCTCAGGAAAAGGTCTGCAAATTTGATGTCTTCCAACTTCTCGTTTGCTTTCCCTTCTCTCCACTCTTACCAGTTAATAGACTATTTTCTTCTCGGCTGAGCAGTTCTTGGAACTTTAGCACTCTGAATCCTCTAGTACGTCCTTCAGATTGCTCTGTGAACCCTGGTATAGCAATTAAGGACTCATTGTGTTTTTATTTTCCTGCCTTTCTGTGACCTTGTGCAAATGGGTCAGTCTCTGCTTTTCAACTACAGTATTGACTTTAAAGGCAACTTGGATGCATCTGTTGTCTTAAGACAAAATGACCTGAGGAAATAAAAACATCCAAAAAGTTTCTCCTGTTCATTAAAACAGAATCTTGACAAAGTCTGTATCAAGTAAAGCAAATGTAAGGTGGAGTTGTTGAAAAATTGCTGTTTACATAAGTGGCATTCTTCAAGTGAGGTCTTTTACAGTAGAACTTCGATTTCCCAAGGTTCTGTAAACGTGAAGAACCACTTAGCAGACATGAACCAAAGTTGCATAGTCTTCACAGGCAGCGTTTGAAAGTTGTGGAAATGCCTGTGCTGAATTGCAGTGTAGTGTTAACTTGGTTGCAATTGCATATGTTTTCTGGATCTAGACTGCAAGGAGTATGTGATTTGAACCTCACCAAGGTCATAGGAATGTGGTGTCTCCTGACTCTGTCTGCTGTCATGGGCACCAGTGGTGACATGTATCGCCTGACCAGCCTGGCAAGTTCAAAGTGATGCACTTCTCCCTTGGTAAAGACAGTTCATTTTCTGTGTGCTACTCTTCATCCCAGTGCTAACAAGTCTTACTTTTTGGAAGAATATTTACAAGATGGAAGAATAAGGATTTTAAGCTCTTTTATGTGTAGGGAGAAACAGTACTGCCTTAAGTTTCTGCCAATGCCAGTACCATACTTGCCAAGTCATATGAGAATTTGTTTTATTTGCACGCTGCTCTTTATACTTTTAACAACAACTGTCATGGCCTAATAGAGATTTCGTAGTGGCTCTGAATGAAAACCGCAAGAAACCCCACAAGTTAGTAGCAGTAGAACTACTTGCTTATCTCCTTTCCAAATACAGAACCCAGCAGAGATTAGAGCTGCTTTCCTGGACAGAGAAGAATGGTGTCTTTAAGTCAGAAGATGTTAAAAGTATCTTTGAAAGAAAGAGTGAGGTTCTTCTCTAAGGCTAGTAATTTCTCACTGAAGGTCACTCTCCTTTGCTCTTCTCTTTCTTTTCCAAAAGACAGGACTTTTCACAAGGATAGAGATAGTAGATAACATGAGAGTGTGCATAATGACTTGCAGAAGTAAGGATGCACAGACACACCTTTTGTTTTCTTTATATATATCTTTTTACATACAGATTATGCGCATAAACTCACTTTACTAAAGGCTACATTGCTACAAAGTATGCATGTATGTACTTTACAAAGATTATATCCCCAGTGTAGCCTTTTGTAAAGGAGGGTAACCTTGCTTTACTTTTCGTAATGATTCTGTTTTCAGTTTTCTGTAGCCTCAGTCACACAGCTGTGGGAGGTGATGTATTACCCAAGGTTTAAAAAAAATACTGATAATTTTGTGTGGCAGTATGATTCACAGTGGTGGTCACTCTGGGGTGTCAGAGTGGTGCAATTTTTATGTTGATCTTTTGAGTTTTAGATAGCCCTGCTGCAAGTTGTGGATTTCAGAGTTGTGGGGTTTGCTTTGGTTTGGTTTTGTTTAGAAAAGGTTGTGTTTAGTCAGTGTGAAGACAACAAATATTATATCAAACATGAGGTTATTAGAAAACCTGCTTCTTTGTCAAAAAGGAAATTATCATCTAAGATTTACTGTCTGGTTATAAAATGAGTCCCTTTAAACAAAAACATAGCTGCAGTAAATTTCAGGACTGGTGACTGGAAATGTGTATCCGTAACCACTTGTTAGTTATGCTTGTGTGGTAATTTAGGCTGCTCTTGTTTGTTTTTTGTTACAGTGCTGTCTGTAGCCAAAATCTGTGGTCAGCTGAGTAAATACAGCACTTTCTCCTTTCTAATCAGAGTTTTCTAAAACAGCAGTGTTGCAGATAACTTTAGTCAGTACCATGAAAAGCATCTATTAGAGGCCACTTACTCAGCTGGTATTGCACGTTGCTTTCCCTCCCCCACCCCCGCCCTGACTATTCTGCACCTGGTATTTTTTGTAATTAACTGCTCCAATTTCAGGTAAGTATTCAGGGGAGGAGCAGATTGTATCTTCTCAGAAAGAAAAGAAGGACAAAGAAAACTAGGAAATTCAGAATAATTGGAGGACAAGATTGTTAGTTCAGGGAACTATGTGAAATAGTGCAGAATCGAATTTAAAGAGGAAAAAGAGCTCTGCATCCTGTAAGCAGAACAAAAAATATAACATAAAAGACTTCAGTAGAAACTGCAATACAAAAAATTAGTTGAATAAGGCTTGTTTCTTGGGGTTGGGAATCACCTGGTACTACAAAATTGATACTTAACTCTTGTAGTTGCTACAGCACTGCAGTTGTTCTCTATCTTTGTCTTCACAGAGGGTAGCAAGTTTTCTGTATCAGGCAAACATGGAGAAGCTGCTACTTAATTATTTAAAATAATTATTGGGCAGCATTTTGAAAGGAGACAAAAATCATACTCTTCACCATGGAAACAGCTTCCTGTAACCCAAAGAAGTCTGGTTGTATGATGTTCTGACTGTTGTCAGCTTAGATAAGAGACCATTACAAAGCTGATAACAATCTCAACTTGGGTCAAAAAATAGTTAATTAGCAAGTGTACCCAGTAGTACTAGGTTGTAAAGACAGTTTAATCTTACTGAAATATGGAGGCAGGAAAGCTCTGCCCCATGAAAGCTTTATAGCTTGCCCATAGTAAAAGCAGAAATGATGGAGTTGGGCTTTGCCCTTACCAAAAGTCATTTTGCAGACTTGCTAGTGGGAGGAATTCCTAGAGGTGACAGTTAAAATAACCACCTGCTTAGTACTGTTTATTGGCCAAAGTAGCTGGAGATTTTGATTCTTTAATGGTTCTTAATGTTATAATGTAATCTCTTTTTGAGACTGAAGTGCAACTGTTTTGGCCTGAGCTCTATTGCTGAGTAGATACTCATTTTAAAAAACAAAACAAAAACTGTTCCAGGATGCGTGTGAATACAGTGAGGATGACGAGCAGGTGGACATTGAGACCGTGGAGGAGCTTTCAGAGAAGATTAACATTGCCCGTCTGAAGGCCACAGCTGCTAATACCCAACCTTCCAAACAGAAGTAAGCATCCTTGGGGAGCACTACAGTTTTGTATTTTATTGATGAGCTGGCGTTGAAGGAACCTGTTAAACAACAGGTTCAGTGCAATGGTAAGATGAAGTAAGGCTTGTGTCAGGTCTTCCTGAGCACAGGTGCTGCCCAGTGTTTGTGAGGATGGGGCTCTTGTAAGTAAGAGTAGATGCGAGGTGTCTTAGCAATTTTTATTATTATTTTTTTCTCCTCTAATTAATTTGTTCATTGGGATGCGTATGTTTCAATGTAAAATTGTGAATTAATCATCCCCCTTCCTGCAAACTGAATATGATGAGCAGGGACATCTTTGATTTAAGTGTGATTTTGCAAGCTTTGATTACTCTTGCTTGTGGACTTAATATTTTTAGGCAGGAGCAGTCATAAGTTTAATCCATGATCCTCTAAATGAAAGCTTTGTCTCTGGGACCATTGCCCCACCAATGAAATTATTTTCTTATTTACATACAGTCTGCCAAGGTTAGATAGCTTGGCTTTTTTTTGTTGTTGTCATTGCTGTTGTTCTGTATTTTTGTTTGATTGTTTTATTACTGTTGCAGCTCTTGAATTTCTAATGGCAAAATGCAAAGTGAAAACATGGCTTACTTGATGTAAAGGTGGTCATGGCTGTTTTTCAGTTGCACCTAAACAATGGGGAACCTTGCATTGTTAGTTCTTTTTGTTTGAAGAATTTTTGGAGAAACTTTGGAAAATCTATTAGGGGATATTATATACCTCCCAGATAGGTGTGTGCTTTTTGTTTTGTTTTTTCCTTTCAAAGATACAGCTCAACTTTTATCCTTAGATGGTGACTTTGCTATACATTGTGAAGATCTTTCAGTGAGAGAGAAAAACAGATGTAATGTTTTGTAAGAAATCTTTCAAATGTGTATTGTTCTTTGTTTTCTTGAAGCTCCTGAGATACGAGGGAGCTGTTATTATATATTAGGATAGTAATAAATATGAGGATTTTGGTTGGTTCTAGGTGGGGGAGGGATTATTTTGCCATGTGTGTTGAATCTCTGGGCTCTTTTTAAATAAAGAACCAAAGTGTAATTTTTTTTTAAAAAAAAAGTTAGTTTCTGCAGCTGTCATGGGCTGAATTTGTTCTCTTTGGCATATAGTGAATTCATTTGGGGTTTTTTTTTGCACTGTGGGTTAATTTTACAGCTTTCAGAACAGTTCATTTTTCCTATGATGATGGCATTTGAGTTCACGTTCTTGAGAAAGCTCAATAGTGTCCTGCTTTCATGTAGTTATACAAGGAAGAGTTGATTTCAAGGGATAAAAAATGAGTAATTCTTGGCTGTTGGAATGTAGTTAATGAGGATAGAGTGCATGAGATGAGTAGTGTTGGGAAAAACTTTTTACCTTTCTTCCAGATACCATGCTCGTAATTCTTCGGATGAAAAATTATCAGAAAAACGTACAAAGGTATATGTTTGCTCTCCTCTTTCCTTTTGGTATCACGCCTCCATTTTAAAGAAACTTTCATCTCAAGTGCAACTCTTAACGCAATTACCTTCCATATATTTATGATGAAATGCGAGAAACCAAATGTGTATGTGGGGGGGTAGGGGTTCAGTCCAAGTCTCATTAAAGGAGGACTGCTGTTGGCATCAGTGGGTTTCAGATTTGCCTTCATATAGGGGAGGAATATCTGTCTTTTATCAGCACTTTTGCTTAGGATTTGTGTTCTCGGCATAAATAATTTTTACAGCACACATAAAATAATCAACAACTGAGAAGTGTTTTCATGTGTTGAAGATAGTACCATATTGGGTGAAGGATTTCTGAAAACAATAGTTTAAATAATACACCCTTTGGGAAGCTAAAGATAACACAGAATCCTTTCAAACCATAGATCATTGCAATCCTTCTGAAGCTTATGATGTACTTTAGGGTGGATTTGAAGCCAGTTTCACTAGTTGTCCATGATGACTATCTGTGATGTGCTTGATGTCAAATCTAGAGCTACCTGCTGGGGTGGGATGGAGCTTTGAGGTGGGATGTCAGTCTGGTGTACGTCTTCTCCATAGAGCAGACTGGTATGTGTGCTTTCGCCTGAGACAGGTTCCAGGATGCTCTGCCTGCTTCACCTCCTCCATGTATTCTTCTCTCTGCCTTGGAAGTTACAGCATGAGGTCCTTCCTTGAAAGGAACCCGAAATGCCTGACATGAGCAGATGCAGTTGCAGCCTTAGTGTGGTCAGTTTGCATGTGAGGGCCAAATGGATGTCAAGAGTCACGTTTCAGGAGATAGTCTTCAGATTCCTCCTAAGGCCAGCAGGCTGCATAGTAGTATCACTGTATATGAGAAGTCTTTTGACTGATTCACTGGGGTTTGGAGCAGACCTAAAATTATGTAAGAAAAACCCCACATAAATACTACTTTTTAAGTGTTACTTCATCATGAAATAAATAGCGTAATTATACAAAACCTCTAAGAGTAATGATGAAGTAACAAACCTTCGGATACGTAGAGATAGTGTTTACTCTTATTGCCTGACAACCTTTTTGGAAACTTCAGCAAATTCAATATCAGGGCCAGTCTTTGACACTTTATATTTCTCAGTAGAAGTCTGGGGTGGTAAGTTTAAAATGCTGTCTTTCTTACCTACAGTGTCTCTTAGCCCCAACCCATATGTACCTGTGAAACAAAACAGATATCAAACTAGTTTTAACTCCAGGGAAAAATTCAAGTGTCCTATATTTGCTCTGTTTCATTTGTTAGTAGACTTTCTTGACAAACAAACAGCAACTCAAACATGTGACTTTCCTGTAATCCCGTGGTTTACCTGAGTAGCCTTGTATTACAAAAAAAATAAAAGCTTATGAATAGGAGGGACTGCTCAATATCTGTTTCTTTAGGGTTGCTGTGATTATGTTGGTCATTTCTTGTGGGTCAGCATTTCACGCTTACTGCTTGTGCTTCTGACACTGAACTTTCATGAAGACATAACAGCAGAATAGCATGACATGAAATCTTCAGGTGTCTGTAGAAACCTGGTCAATTGGCATGCCTTTGTTTGCCATTTTTTTTTCTTTAAACTGGTCCATACGGTTACTTCTCCAGCATAAACGGCAGTTCCGGAGCAGAAGGCTGAAGACTGAGGCAGAAGCCTTTGCTCATTACCGCCAGACGCACACAGCGAATGAACGCCGGCGACGTAATGAAATGAGAGATCTCTTTGAAAAACTGAAGAAAGCTCTGGGATTACACAACCTTCCCAAGGTCTCAAAATCCTACATTCTCAAGCAAGTAAGTATTTTGAAGCTTAAGTGAGGAGGAGAATCATTTAATTCAGACAGAGTAATTAAGCTAGCATGAGGTCTTTGAGTGATTCCCAGTGATACTGTGAAGAGAGAACTTGTGTCACCTTTGCAGGACTCTTCAGAATAAAACAGTATCTGAGACAATTTCTCTTTCCAAAAGCTTAATCTTGGTGAGGCAGATGCATGTTTTCAGATTAGCTCTTGCCTTGCTGTATTCTTTGTGAGTTTAACCATGGAAGGGTATGTCTTAATTCCATAGCAGTTCACTCTGTACATCAGGCAATCCTGAAATACATTGAAAACTTACCTTGTCCTGCATTAAAAAAGTACATTCAGTGTTCTAATGACGTAAAAAACATAATTGTAAAGGTGTAAAAAATGGGAAATAAAACATAAGTTATAGATACATAATTATGCTTATGAGCCCTACTTTGAAATTGTGGGATAAAAGTGTTGAGTGCTTTTTGTGCGTGTTTTGTTTGTTTGGGGGTTTTGGGGTTCTTTTGTTTTGTGTGTGGTTTTTTTGTTGTTGTTTTGTTTTGCTTTTCTTTAAAATGGCTGAACTTTTGGTGAAGGGCAAGCAAGGTGTTTTATCACTTCTCAGCTTGCATTTAGAGAAGGCTGGCATGACAGGGTCGTTCGCATGCTTTCTCTTCCTGGTTTCTCGAGATAATGAAAATATCTAAATAGATTCTGGAAATGTGGCTGGGGAGGAAAATTATTTATTTTGTTTATCACTGTTTTAAGAATTTGTTCCCTGACACTTTTCTAGGCCTTTGAAGAAATCCAAGGATTGACTGATCAAGCAGATAAACTTATGGGACAGAAGACTTTGCTGACACGCAACCAAGATATTTTGATTCGAAAAGTGTCCACGCTTTCAGGTGAGACTGGTTTTGGATACAGACCACCTGGAATAATGAAAGAAAAGGCTTTTAAGAGTGAGAGTGAGCGGAGTAATCTTCTGGATCCAGGTGAATCATTAGTTCACATAAAATTTAGACTCTTGATGCCAAGCAAAGACCTGCAGAGCTCTGACTCAGCAGTACAGTCATCATGCTGATGAGAATCACTTTTGTTTTCCCTTATGCCTAAAGGAAGGGTAGAAAGATGTCTGTGCTGCAAGCCACAGACTTAGGTTCCTGTGCATTGGCTACTGGGGAGGATGTCAATTCATTCTTTCTTTGGTCGTTACCTGAAATGACTTTTCTGCTCAGTGCTTCACACATATACATGGATGTTTTGTGACTGGTACCAAAACCTCTGCCACCTTTGGTCAGCGTGTCCTGCTTTTCTGAGAACTAGCAGTAGTAGTGTCTGTCCACAGAACAAAGCTGGGCTGTATTCTGAGCTGCTGCTCCTCAAGGCTGCAAGACAAAACCATGCTGTCTTTATTGTGTCTATCTCATTTGCAGGGGTAGTAAAGTTGTGATGTGTTTAGCCAGTGCCAAAATGCATGTGAACAAACAAAACATTAAATTATTCTTGTGATCTTGTTGCTGGCTGGGAGCGACAACAGGAGACTCCCTGTAAAGTAGAAATAAAACATACTTAAATCTTGTGTGTTTATGTGAATCAATTCATCTATATTTGAGGTACTTGGTTAAAAAAAAAAGTGAGCCCTCATCTTAACCCAAAAATATATGATAGGCCTTTTGAGCAAGGAATGAAAGTAAATAATTTCATAAAGTGCTTTTCTATCTTTTGCCTTCCTAGTGAAGTACCTCTAAACTGATGAGGAAAGTCCTCACCGAGGAGATTTAGATAAATATAGATTTAATTAAAGATAGACCATGATGGTAGAACATGAATACTAAGCAGAAGACAAGCCAGTTGTCATGGACACCACTACAGTTATTTCAACTCTGATCATATTAAATTGTGTGCATCTGCAGAAAACAAGCTATAAAATAGGTTACAATTTCCGTGTCCCTGGTAAACTGTACGTGTGTCTGTCTAAATGTCATTTGAGTAGCAGGGTCCTTTAGTCCAAGAAATTTTGTACCAGGCAAAGGTGTGACATTTTGTGTGGTAGTCATACATATTTATATCATTAGGAGATGAGAAGTTGTTTGTTTTGGTTTTTTTTCACAGCTGTGGGTATTTTCAGATGTTCAGCCACAAATAGTGCTTATCCAAACTGGTTTTTGCTCATCGAACTTGCAGATAAATTCTAAAATGTATGGAAGCTTCTGATGGAAAAAAAAAATCTTGGAATAAATAGGTGATGACTCCCCACTGTTATTAAATATTCTATTTACTTGTTGAGAGTGGGGATTATTTGTTGTACAGTAATTGAAAGGTGTTAACTTAATAGATGTACTTGTTTTGTTCTGTCCATTTGTCTCATTCTGGAAAGAGGGTTTCAATATAGGTTGACTCTCTGATACTTTTTTTCTGTAGGGAAGACAGAAGAGGTTGTCCTGAAGAAGCTAGAATATATTTATGCCAAACAAAAAGCAGTAGAAGCACAGAAAAAGAAGAAACCTGACCCAGAGGAATCTGTTGTAACTTCAGCTGCTACTAAACAGCAAGAAGGATCTTCTGCTCTTCCCAAGGAGCTACCCCGAATACCTATGACAAATAGAAGAGGCAAGCCACTGATACTTGCCAGAAAAGGAGTCCGTGCCACAGGTGGGCTAAACCTGATGCACCTTTCACACAAAGGGGAGACAGACATTGAAATAGCACCCTATGGGAGGTCAAAATGCTGACCAGCTTGTGCAGGCAACTCCATTCTTGAAGCAGAATTGAGCATAGGACCAAGAAGTGTCCATCCAGTAGGTGTGGAAACCATTTGTTTTCAATAAGGAACATGACTTATGAGTTTCAGAATGATGGGAAATAAATTGCTATTAAGTTATCCTTCAATCTCAGAGTTCTCCTGCAATCCTGCAGTAATTTCTAAGAGTGAGAGGTAGTCCTGCTGACTCAAAACCTGAAGCTCAAGTCCTGGAATACTGGATTTGTTGGAATATATTAAGTTTTTAAAACTTCCCTCCCCAAATAAGCTAGGTTTCAAGAGGTGGAGGACTTGCAAATGACAGAATTGTCAGAAGAATTTTACTTGAACTGAAAACTTGTGGAGAGGTATTTGGCATTTGTAGAGACTTTTGCACAATGAACATAGGAAAGAACAAAAGAATGGCAGAAATCCAAACTTTCATGGTAGTATTGCTATAATACTTAAGGATCTTTTTATGTTTCCTATTTTGATAATAATTAATAGACCTTACTTGAAGTGGTCTTGGGCTCTTATGAACAACCACTCATTCCAATTTCCCAAGCCTCACTTTTATCCAGTCCTGGCAAAGTTTGGCATCAGAATTTGGATGCAGGGAGAGGACTTCCTGTCTCTTTGGACTGAACAAGTCTCCTTTGTAATGTCATCAAGAACGCTCTAGGATTTGATCAGGCTTCCTCTCTGGAGAGTTAGGACTATTACACTGCACGAAGAGATAGTACAGTCTGGCTCTGTGTAGGTGAAGCTTCTGGAGCCTGTGTAGCTTCTGTAGCAGCTTTCTAATCTAGGGCTTGTAAACCTTCTCGGTGGAGTTACTCTCACCACTGTACTTAACATGGGATGATGGGTTATCATTTTCCATCAAGGGTGCTGTGCCAGAATGAATTGCTGATTTGCATGTTTCTTGTTTTCCAGAGGACACCACATCCTGTCTTACACTAACTGCTGCAAGCCTCGTAATGACTCCACAGGGGCAGGTGCTTACGCTGAAGAGCCCACTGGTGCCAGGGCAAGTGGCAGCGGTTCCTTCCACACTACTGCAAGCGGAACTGAAGCCTCAAGCTCTCAATACTACCATGACAGCACAGCCAGGTATGGCCACGTGAAAACCTGTTAATGACATACCAGTACAATGCTATTCATAGGTGTGCATAGCAGTTTAGAGAGTAACATGTTTAATTTTTGCTTTAATTTGGGGGTTTGTGGTTTGTTGTTTGTTTTTTGTTGGTTTTTTTTTTGTGTGTGTGTTTTTTTTTGTGTGTGTGTTTTGTTTGGTTTTGGTTTTTTTACAACTTGGGTAGAACTTGACTCTAATAAGAGATGTTTGATGTAATTAATTCAAGCTATCAGTTTATCAAAGGTAAGCAATATCTATTAGATTTTTGCTATTCCCAAGTTATGGAAACATAGGGAAAATTTCTTAATTACCTAACCAATCTATATTTCTATTCTTAACACTTTGAGATGGTATTATGGTGTAAAGTCTTGCCTAGAAGTGCAAGGCTTTTATTTTCAAGGCTTAACTAAGTATCTGAAAGGCTCTTGTTTCCACTTCACTCCCTCCCCCTTTTCTTGGATAAGGTATTACTTCTGTGATGATTCAGCTGCCAGGATCAACAGTTCCTGTCCAAGTAAAAGGAATCCTTACTAACTCTACCATTCCTATTACACTGTCAACTGTTTCTGGAAACCCAGTGCCCTCAACAGTAATACCAGCTACAGGGCCCCATTCAGGTAGGCTCTTTTCCTTTTTATGGATCTTTTTGCTTGCATGGAGGGAATGTTATCCTTGCAACAATGAAGGTAAATTGTTTTCTCACAAGGAAGTAATGATAAATATTCTTGTCTGGGTATTCAAAGAAAATTGATATTAAATGTTTCAAAATGTTTAGGGGGGCCTCCAGGGGATTATAGATGAGAGGTTTTTAACTTTCATTCACCTTACTGAGCCTCCCTGCCTGCAGCAAAATCAGAATAAGTGGGGACAGGAAGGTGTCCGTGGTATAATGCATCTTACTGAGGAAGCTGCAGTGCAGAGTGGTGGTGGGGCTGTTGAAAAATCTTTGCCTTGCCTTGGCACAACTCCTTCCCATACCCTGCCAGCTCTGCTGCCCCTTGGTGAGAGGTTTTTCAAGACTGAGCCCTGTACATCGGGTCTAGGTGTGGGCTGGTTCCTGCCAGCAGTGTGCTGTTTGCTGTCTGTTGTGTTAAAAGCAAGCCACTCGCTCTCTGCTTCATTGTAGTCATTTGGTCATAATGAAAAATGAAAATTCACTTTGTATTTGGGGCTGGGAAAAATCTGATTGCTATAAATAGGAAACTGCTTGAAGGCAAAAAAAGTAATTGCATAGTCCCTGAAATGCCTCTCTAGTATTGTGCACCAATGTTGCAAAACCAAATGTTGCAAAATGTGAGCACGGAAGTGTAACATGAAAAAAAAGTAAGGGAAAAAATTTGTCATTCCATTTTCCTTGTGAATCACCATCAGAACTTTAAGCATTACAGTCACTTGCATTTGTGCTAGCCTGCTGAAGGAAGGGAACGGGCAGGTGGTTCCGGGATAATAGATGTGGAGTGCGCTCATGTTCTGCAAGTTCAGAGTTACACTGTTAGTGTTGTGAGGTATCACTTGACTGAAACTGTGTAAGCAGGTTAAATTGTGACTAGCAGCTAACTTGAGGAAGACCTGGAAGTGAGGAAATTATATTTTATTAGGAATTACCTTGCAGTTAGCATGGATCCTGATGGACCCTGCTTTGTTTGGTTTTGCAGAAAACGAAGATTCATTCATGATGCCAAGGATTGTTAATGTAACGTCACTGGCTGCTGAGGGAAGCATGAGTCTAAACCCAAACAGAAACAAAAGTTCTAATGTGACAACAGCTGCAGGTACTCTGGCTTCTGAGAAAACCTTGGCTGTAGCACCCCTCGAAAGTAGGAAGAGTGATGGCATCCTTTCCGAAGAAAAAGCCAAACCATGTCCTGGAGAAAGTGGGGGAGATGGAAGAAATTCCATGGGTCCCACAAAAGTTTCCTTTGAAAATAAAGATGGCTTTCCGCAGCTCCGGAATGTATCGTGTACAAAGGAACCTCCAGAGTCCTTTTGCAAAAAGCTCAGCCTTGGTGAGTTTGTAGGAGGTCAAGGCAGGAGGAAAGACGGTGATCCTGGAGGGGAAAGATTAAAATCTAAAGAATTGCCATTCCGCAAGCTGCAGATCAAAGATTCCAGGATAGAAATGGAATTCAGGAAGGTAGCGTCTGCAATGGAGGAAGCAGATCTGGATGCAAGCGAGTTACTGAGCAGCATTGAGGACAGTGATGACACCGATGAAACCCTCACTTCCCTACTTAATGAGATTGCCTTCCTCAATCAGCAGCTGAATGATGATGCTTCATCTATGTCAGAACTGCCCAGCACTCTGAACTCAGATTTCTCTCACAAAGATGCAGAAACTCGTCGGAGAACAGCCAGTGATCTTGCCACTGCAGATGGGTCTTCCTTCCAGTTTGGCCATTTGGGAAGCAGTTTTAAGGAGCTCTCTGCAGTTTCAGAGGGTGGTGGCTCTATAAGCCCTCTCCTGCTGCACCTGGAAGATGATGACCTTGCTGATGGGGACAAGAACTCTGGGGAGCCTTCATCTGAAGCAGATGTTTTAAAGATAGTAATAGGTGCTGAAGTGAAGGATCCACTTCCCAACCTTTCTGAAACCAGTGGTGGCAAAACCACAACAACCTTGGCAGAGACCACTAATGTGACTCCACCAGTTTTGCAGATGAAAACTAATCCAGAAGCTAGTAATGCTGACACTTTGTGGAGGCCCATGCCCAAGCTGGCACCGCTTGGCTTAAAAGTAGCAAGTCTGCCAGCGGACTCAGAAGGGCAGAGTAATAAAGTGATGCCCTTATTGGCACCTATAGTTGCAAAACTGGCACCCAGTGGGGTGAAAACTTCATTACCTGCAGCTGTTCAAGAAGGACAGGATAAAGTGATGCCCACATTAGCACCTGTGGTTACAAAATTGAACACTACTGGGACCTTGCCTTCAAATTCAGCAGGCAAATAAATGGATGCATTTATCAGAGACTGGAGTGGAGATCTGGAGCAGCATGAACCAGTGTTGGAATCCGGCAGCCTCCCTTGTCTGCAGCGCTCGTTTTCTGTATGGCATCGGCAATCTGTTCATCTGAGGGCAGGCCCCAAATTGTGAAATAAGTGCTACAAAACCTCAAGCATGTTGACGTATTTTTACCTCACCGTCGTATTCTGGGTGTTCTCGTTCCCCTCCACAAGACAAGGAGGTTGATCTATAACCATTGCTGGGCACATGGTATCCTTCCGAAATTGGATCCTTCACAGAAATACTTAGTCAAAGGACTGAGAAACTTAGGCCATCGAAAGAGATTTCTTGGTTGGTTGGTTTGCTGTTGGTTTGTTTTTATTTGTGTGTGTGTGTGTCCCAGTAGGGAGTCAGCTGCCTTGTCGGGGGGGGGGGAACATCTGGATCACTTGGTTTTTGTACCAGGCAAATTATCTATGCAGAAATGGCATTGTTCACATTTGCTGTTCTTGATGTTCGCAGAATATGATGAATGTGCAGAAATGCGATTGTGGTTACTCTCAAACATGTTCCTAGAACACGAGAAGTGAAATCTGAAACTGTGCAGAGGGCTGAAGTGAAAAGTTTTTGTTCTTTGGTGCTAGATGGTTCTCTGGCAGAGACTCTTTTTAGGAGTTTATGCACAAAAGATTTTAATTAACACCTATAACTCTCACTACATGGTGAAGAATATGAAATTTTCCAGTGTAATTATAAGTAGGACAGTATATTAATTTAATAAAACTGCTAAAAAATCTCCCCACTTTCGCATCCTGCCCCTATACAGATACTCCCCCCTTCCATGCTTAGGGCATCTGGAAGGAAAAATTACAGAGAGTAGAATGAAGTTTAGGCGCCCTGTTGCTGCATCTTTAAATACATGGCTGAAGTAGCTTGAGTGTTTTCCCAGTTCTTGTTTTCTTTCCTCCTGTCATTCTTCAGGATGTATTTGGTGGTGAGGAGTGATAATAGGAATTTTTGCTTCAGGAAAATACAGAATGATTTCAGGGCTTTGGAGCCTGGCATAAATGAGCGAGGTGTATATGTGAATGTATATATGAACATATGTGTATATCTTTCCAAACCGTCAGTTTCTTTATAAATTCAGGAAAGGTACTCAGAGGTTTCTCACTGCATTTGCACAAGCTGTGTATAGCAAAAAAAGAAAAAAGAAAAAAAAAAAAAAGAAAAAGGAAAAAAGTCAACAAAAATGCTCATTACCAGGGAAATAGGGCAGTATTGAATGACAAGATGTATTTTTATTCTTCTCTGCCACCGCTTACTCAATAACCTGTAGATACTCTTCAGTGTTCAGCTGTTGGATGTGAAGGGCCTACAGACTGTAAAGATATTTATATTTTTGTACACAGTTTTTGTTTTCATAGTTTTCTTGACAAATGAAATTTTCAGCTGAGGAGAGATGACTTGTTAATGTGTATACACAATCTTTTCCTATCGAGTTTGTAAATTTGAGTTACAGTGCGCTTGGGGGGCTTCTTGCCTGCTCCAAAATGGTGTAAAAAACCCCAAAACATTGCCATGCAAATTATACAGAATTAGGTGGTTCATTTTTGCTTTTTGTTTAGGAATATAATCCCCATCTTACTGTTCCAGCAACAGCAGCTGGGATTTCCCCTAAAATTCCCCATCTGTGGTGATGCAGCAGTGCGGGAGGCTCACCTCTCCGGCACTGAGGTTGTGCAGGTGGCGAGAGCGATGTTCTCCCCGAGCCAGGGAGCAGCGTTTGCACGCAGTGCAGCTGTAGGTACCCCCTAGGTGTAAGGCACCAGGGGGCACACGTCCCTTGGGATTTCCGCATCGTCTTTATGATTTTATGTAACGTTGCAGAGGAGAGAAGCCCTTCAAGCTTGGTATGTGTAAAGTTACTCCGGAGCCTATGTACAAAAGGTTTTTCACCTGGCCACTCTAAATGGTGTGTTTTAAAGCAGTTATCCGTAACTTCTTACTGCCTTTTTGCATATTTACTATTTTAATACTAGATACAAGTCCTGGATTAGTGATTTGTAAGAGAGAGTGTAGGTCAGCGTGAGAGTCATGCAGGGTCTTACAGTTGTCACTGAATGCCTTAGAAAGGGGACTTGACAGTAAGTATTTAGACATGCATTGCTCACTAAAGATTTTTAACTTTATTTAAAACCAGTGGAAATCTGGAGTAACTAAATCAGTTTAGTGGCATTACATCAGGCTTAGATTTACATGCCTGGGAATCTGGTCCTGAGCATTTCTAATAGCCTGAAGTTGCTTCTTTCTTTACCTATGGCAGCTTATTTTGCCAGTAGATTTCATTCCTCCTGTGTGTGAAACAGCACCCAAAACTGCTGTGATTCCTTTCGAATTCCTGATCACTGACCTTTCTTTCTGCACCCCATCATCCTCTTATGGTTCCAGATGGCTAATTTTAATGACAGAATTGTGTGCTAATCATAACTGAAAACTCAAGAATTCTAGCGTATGTACTTTGTACACTTCTGTGGGACAGAGAAAACTGCAATGTGAAAACCTTTCAAATATTACATAAAATAAACGCTGTATTTTTGAGAATGTTTTGTCCCTTATCAAGTAATAGGAAGTGTGTGGATGTATTTACTGGTCAGTGAGGAATTTTTACTGCCATAAAAATAATACTGTGTAGAGATGACAGCAAAAAAATTTGGTTCCTGAACACTATTATTAAATTAATGATGAACCGCCCCCAAATTTGGCTGTGAAAAGTGGTAGTCAGTGCAGTTCCAAGAAGGATCTGTGATGGGTTCTACCAGGCAACAAAGCATGTTGGAAATGCTTAGTTTCTGCTCTCCTTGTTCGACCATCTCGTGTCTGCAGCTTAATGTTTTGCTATGGATTTAAATGCCAGCTCTCCTTTTTCGCTCTTTGCTTACGCTCCCCTTGGTTTAGAACAAACCTTTAAAGAAATGCTATATGCTGTCTTTTGAGGCAATAATGCAAGAATAGGACACGTTAATGTAAAGATTCGAGAATCGGGAAAACAAAGGAAACCCCTGCAAGGCGCACGTTCTCACTAGACCGAGAGACCTGGAGATTTTCTTTGTTTTTTACACATCTGTAAATAGACTGGAATGTTTTTAAGAATATAATGAAATGTCAGATTTAGCTTTTTTTCCTTTTATATATTAAAATATATCTTTCCCTCTTTTCTGCTTTTGAAAAATTGATATTTTTGTAGAAATCTAACAGTACAGAACTCTTAAATAACTGTATGTGACGGACAAAGTGTAAAACTAAAATAAACCAATCGAGGTCGACTAGAAACTGGCTTTGAAAGTTTATTACAGGGAGGGAGAGGGAGCGGGAGCAGGAGGGATGCGGTAGCAGGCTGGTGGTGACATGTGGCATTGGACCTGAGCAGATGACAGCACATGTGTGTGCTGCAGCAGGTGCTCTGGCAACGCAAACATCTAGGGTTTGGTTCCAGGGATCACACAACTCAGAGGAGAATCTCCCTTTAGTCTTGGGCAGTATGTGGGAAATGTTACTGGTTGTAGGAAGAGATTTTTGACTTGCTAAATGCAGAAAAGGTATTGAAGGGGCTTTATTTCCACCAAAATGCATTTTAAGCAAGAAGCCACTGGGGTTAACATTTGACCATGGCATCAAAACAAGACAAACAAAAAAAACAAAATAAAACAAACAAACAAAAAAAAACAACAACCCCAAACAAACAAAAAAACCAAACCAACAATTGAAGATTTAAGTCAACATAAAATCATTCTTCAGTCTCCCAACCCCCACAGTAGGTTGATCCCTTGTACAGCTTCTCTGAAGGAAACAGACACAACACAGTTGTCTGTAGGAACAAATCTGAAGTTCTGGCTCCAAGTGAACTGTCAGAGGTTTTTCTTCAAAAAAAGCTGCTTTTTTAGAAGACACAAATAAGCAGCCTGTAACAAGTCACCATCTATTGCATCCATACCCACCAAATGGAGGATAATACACCTGCCGAATGTTTGTAGGGTTTGGTTGGTTGGTTTGGGGTTCTGTTTGGTTTTGTTTTGTTTGTTTTTAAAATAGCAAACATCTGCAAATGAGCAAGATTGACTTACAGACCTGGGAGAAGAAAATACAATGAAGAGACCAATTACACATGAGGATAAGTGATGGACTGGAGAAGAAATGTCACAGAATGACTTTTGTTTTTTAAAGGGAAGATCAGCTCTCACAGGAGAGGATGAATAAAAATGGATAATCCAGTCAGGGAACAGGCTTCTGAAAACTTCTCATGAAGCCCTTCAACAAGGCCTCAGCCAGAGGCTCCTCATCTTAAGGGGTAAAACTACTTCTTGGAACAGAAAGGAACATAAGCGTAAGATATGGAAAGAACCTATTGATGGAGTCCCATGATGGCTGGGGCTGGGGACCTCTGTTTTCCAGCATATTCACTGTGTTCTTGGAAACAGTGATGATGGTACAAATAAACTCACTTGACTAGCTGACTGTGAAAAGTTACAGGGAGCCTTTGCAATAACTGATTTAGGGCCAGATTTGAGTTTATAAATGCAACCCAAAAATGTGCAGAGGACCTGTTTGTCTATAAATATAACAAATAGAATCTAAATTAATTATTCTCATTTGGTAGTGGAGGAATTGTGGCATTATCTGTGATCACTTCAGTGCACATTTCTGCTCTTTTAACTGCTGCTAGGGACCAAGGTGGTGGTGTTACGCCACAGTGTACTGGGTTATTTCTGTGCATTTGAATATTGTGTTCCCTCTGCCAGCACTTCTGTTGTCTTGGGTCTCTTGGGAGTCAGAGTCCCGAGACTGGGTGACGGCTCTTTTGGGGGTTGCCCCCTTTTCATGGAATGGTAGGTGTTGGAAGGGACCTCTAGAGATCATCTAGTGCAACGCCCCCCTGCTGCTGAAGTAGGTTCACTCCCAGCAGGTTGCACAAGACTACATCCAGGCAAGTTCTGAAAGTCTACAGAGGAGACTCCACAACCTCTCTGGGCAGCCTGTTCCAGTGCTCTGTCTCCCTCACGGTAAAGAAGTGTTTGCTTATGTTTTGGAATTCCTGTGGTCTAATTTGTGCCCATTGCCCCTTGTCTTATCACTGTGCACCACTGAAAAGAGTCTGACCCCATCCTCTTGACACCCACCCTATAGATATTAATTAATCAATGTTGATAAAATTCTCTGTCTTCTCTAAACAGCCCCAGGTCTCTCAGCCTTTCCTCATCAGAGAGATGCTCCAGTCCCCTCATCATTTTTGTAGCCCTCTGTTGGACTCTCTCCAGTAGTTCCCTATCTCTCCTGTGCTGGGGAGCCAAAAACTGGATGCAGTACACCAGAGGTAGCCTCACTAGGGCAGACTACAGAGGGATGAGAACCTCCCTTGACCTGCTGGTCACACTCTTCTTAAAGCACCCCAGGGTACCCTTGACCTTGGCCATCAGAGCACATTGCTGGCTCATGGTTAACTTGTCCACCAGGACTTCCAGGTCGTCTGTGGAGCTGCTTTCCAGCAGGTCAACCTCTAAAGTACTGGTGCAGCTCCTAACCTCTACTCCTCATTTTGAAACAGAAACCCTCTGCTTCAGCAGTGTTCACTGGTTCATCTTGCTCTTGTGAGGGTTTCCCTGTTTTTTTGTAGGACTATCTGTGTACAGGACTGTGGTTCCTTGAGGTTACAGCTGTTGGCCCTGGCTCTCTGGTGAAAAGCAGATGCTGGAAATCAAAGATTTGAATTTGGAGGTGAGTTTCTAACAGGCTGTCTGCAGCCTTTGCTCTTCAACTCTGTGTGAGGGTGGCAGCCAGCCTGTGTGAGATGTGGATGCGAAGGGGAGGTCAATAAGGGCAGCTGTGCCACTCTGTCCACAGCCACAGACTGAAGGTGTATAAGCAGGAGGGCTGCGGTGCTGCAGGAGCAGGGCTTGCTCTTGCCCGTGCATTCTGCTGAGACCAGCTCCAAGGAGGAGACAGGCTTTTCTGCCTGTTTTTTGGCTTCTTTGCTCCCATTTGGCCCGTGTCAGGGCCCCTGCCATTTCCCCCATCCACCACAGAGCAGTGCTCCTGCAAGTGCCACAGCCTGCACTGCCTCGTGGTCTAAACCCAGGCAATTAAATAGCGGCTAAAAAAAGATACGCAAACATAAGCCGTGTGCCATTTTTAGTGGCTTTCAGCTGCAATTAGCTTCTTAGACAACAGCTGTATGAAGCAACTTGTCTCTTGCTTTCTGGCCAAGCCCAGGGTCTGTCTGCTGGGACAGGGCTGTGCCTGCAGCCATGCAGTGAAGACCATGGTGAAGGTGGCTCTGCCCCTGTTTCTCTAGTGTCATGGGGCTGTATGGGCACTAAGATCTGGGACAAGGCCTGTGAGCTAGTGCAGTCTGCACAGCTTACATGAGCAGCAGGCTCCAGTTGCAGCTGAGGCTCCTGAGCCCTGCAAGGATATAAAATGCTTCACACCACAAAGGTGACTTTGAAAATAGACTTTGGATCCTAGGACTGTGGTTATCTGTGATTGTTAGTAGAAAAAGATGTAAAAATACCCTCAGTGTTATCACCAATCAGTTTTAAAAAAAGGGGTAGAGTTTGTTTTTCAACTGTGCTGGTTCTAATTCTGTGATCTACAAAAAAAAGCTAAATGGGAGGATGGATGTGTGACAAAAGCTCACTGGTTTCTGGAATAGCACATGTTTTTAGCCCATGGGGACTGGGTGACTGATTACTTCCCCCCTCTCTCCCTGGATCTTATGCAGAGTAAAAGTATGATAAAGACTTGCTTCATTTGTAGCTGCATGAATATTCTGATTAATAAGAAGTCTATGATCAGGGCAGAACAGCTTTACAGGTGTATTTAGGACAGCACACCGTTGTTCCTCCAAAGGACTGAGAACAGCTGATGCAGTAGCATGTGCTGCTGCAGCCTCCAGTTCAGTGCCTGGCCAGGATTTCCTGCAGCAGTGAGAGAAGGGTGGGTCTGTGCTGGACATGATGAGGTAGTTTGGCAGATACAACTGGGGAAGTTGCTGCCAACTTTTGCACCACCCATCGCTTGCTACCTCTGGAACATGGTGCCCTGTGTTCCAGACTTCCTTGTAGAGGCTGCACAAGCTGCTCTTGGCCTAAAGGGCAGGTGATCTTCTTTCTCCCCTTCTACTAGTCCTTCTTAGTCCTGGACCTCTGAGTCCCCGTCTCTGCATAAGGAAAAGGGGCTCAGACTCTGCTGCTTTTCACGGTTCACCCTGGCCTGCTGTGATACACTTGCAGCAGCACCTCAAAGCCCAGGCCTGTGGCTACACTCACCTCCTGGCTGAAACTGCTAAGCAAATGCTGGGTGCCTTCTTCTTCTAAGAGCATGGCTGGGGCAATGTCCCAGCACAAGAGCACTAAAGCAGAGCCCTGCTGGTCCCAGTGAGCAGAGTTGTTCTTATCCAGCAAGTTGCAATCAGCAGATCCACAGCACCAGCCTCCTACATATTCTGTATCTCTCCTGCTATATCCTTCAGGTGCTGCCTGTTGTGCCTTATCCTCCAGTCAGCAAATGCACAGCTTGCACCTCTCCGGTTGTGTCTGTGCAGTCAGAGTTTGGCTGGGCAGCAGTATCGTGGTGAGCCCTCTGCTTGTTTCTGCTTCCCTCTGGCTCACCCTGCCCTCTGCATGACTGAGAGTTTGCCAGCTGTGCTTTTTTTTGCCATATCTTCCACCCTGAGGTGTCCTAAAACAATGCTAACACTTTTGAAGGGATCCTGGAATTCCTTGATAAGTTGCTTTTCTCCTGAAGGAAAAAAAAACCAATTGATCATCACATGCCTGGTTTCTTTTGGTATCAAATGAAGCCTGGAGTTGTTTGGGTAACCAGCAGCTAAAGATGCCTCTTTCTGTAGAAGCCACTTGCTGCTTGGTATGGATGATGATGCACTGTCCTCAGCCATGAGCCCTTGGCCCTTTCTGCACAAGGGTACAGCTCTTGGTTAGACAGCTTTGTCCAGCCCTACCTCAGCCTGAGCTTTGGAAATGTGTTAGCTGATGTTAGTGCTTATTTCTGAGACATGCTGGACCTGGACTTTGCTATAAAACAGCAGCACACAACCGGAGTAAAACATGGTTCAATAAAGCATTAGAGTCCTTTTGAGGCCTGGCTGGAGCCACATTTTGTATGCTCAGCTTCGCAAAGGCAGCAGGGCCTGGACAAGGTCCCTCCTGCCCAGGCAGCTCCATGCAGGAGCTGGACACTGGAGTGGGTAGGATTCTGGTGGGGAGCCCCTCCCAGAACATGGCCCTCAGATGGAGGGTGCAGGGCAGCTGCTGACTTTGCCAGGTTTTGCTGGGTTCAGGGCATGCAGGAGGTGGTGGTGGAGCCCTCTGATGGCTGTTAGTCCCTCTCTGAGGGCCTGGCTGGATAAATTTGGACAGGTCACGCTTCAGCAAAGTTCAAACGTGTGAACATTCCCGTATATGAGGTGGATGACACAGTAGGCAGGATCTGACTACTCTGGTTGTCTTGACAGTTTTTCTAAATGACGTAGGTCTGATGTGACCATGTTATAACTTGCATTAAGGTGACTGGCTGCAGAAGCATGATAGGAAGAGAAGGCACCTTTTGCAACAGTAACCATTAACTCATGTTCCTGACCAGTGCTCTCACTTAAAATGACTCTGGTTTTAAAAAATGTCTCAGGCAGACTGAAAGCTCGTGGCCACTTTGCAAAGCTTTACCATTGCTTACTCAGGTTTAGCATGTCCATGACAAAAAAAATATAGCAGAGTTTTCCTGCAGAATTTCATCTCACAAATGTTTTGTGGGTCTGACATAGGGGCAATCAACTTGAAGCGGGAGGCTTAGTCTCCAGGAAGAAATTCTGTCCTGCCAGGCGAGCTGAACTGGTGGCAGCCACAGTGGGAATTGTTTACTACCATGCTCCAGTGTAGACAAGGCCTCATTGTCTGTCTTTGACAGGGAAAATGTCCAGTTTCGCAAACTTTGCTGAGCAAGGGAGAAAATAATTATATTGCAGATCAACTTACAAGGAGCACATTCATGTTTGAAGGAAAACTTGATTTTTTTTTAATAGGGTGAGGAAGAGAGGCACAACTGCCAAAGGGAAAAGGCAGTGGCTTCAGTGACCCACTAAAATTGCTTCCAGTCAGAAGTTATTCCTGGCTGAAGGTGGGGTCCCAGGAGGCTGGATCCTTGGCTCTGGCTGGAAGGCAATGCGAGGGGGAAGCGTGGGGGAAGCGAAGTGCTCCTCCACCTCCGGAGCCACTCTGGGCACGAGGTGGACAGGGCAGGGCAGGCAGCAGAGCCCTCGCTGTGGCCAGAGAGAGAGCCATTGCTGCAGCTGCACTGTGCTTGGGCCCTCAGCACCCTCATGTCTCCAGTCTGCCTAGGGGGCGTTTGCCAGGGCAGACGTTGTGGTGGCAGGCTTGTGTGTGCCCAAATTGAGATGCAGCACTCCTTGTGCCAGTCATGGAACCGCACAGGCAGTGGGCTCCCTAGTGCTGCTCGCTGGGTGGGTGACATCGTGCCACAGGAGCACCGTGGGCCAGAATTTGCCCGCTTTCAACTCCCAGTTACCCCAGTTTCGATTCCATTTGCAATACTGGAGCAAAGCGTTGGCGACATTTTGCTTCACATGTTTTTACTTAAGAGGATGATGGGGTGAATGTTGAAGGAATATGTTTTACAGTGCTGGGTTGGCTGCGATGAGCCACATGCAGTCAGCACGGCTGCTGACTGGCTGCCTTCCCCCCAGCATTGGGAGCATTAGCCAAAACCATTTTGGTTGTGTCCCCAAGGGGGAGCATGTAATTATCTTCTTTTTGCAAGATTGCATGTAATTTTCTCCCCTCTTATCTTAAAAAAAGTAATTGAAACAGAAGCAGAAATGAACTGTGTAACAAGCTGATAACCTATTAATTCTTTCATGAGATTGAAAGCAAAGCTTGAATGAGTTTATAGCACTAAACCTCACTGGGCTTTTCTGAGCGTTTCTCTCAAGGAAGCATGCACTCTTTGCAGGAAATTGCAAGACCAGCATAATTGTCATGGCAACGTCAGTAGTTGCCTTAACTGTATGCCAAATCATAGGTGCTTGTAGAATCACAGGAGAGTTCATCTGGGAAGGGACCTCTGAAGATCCGTAGCCCATCCTCCTGCTCAGGGCGGGGTCAGCCATGAGATCAAACCAGGTTTCTCAGGGCTTTCTCCATCCAGGACTTAAAAACGTACAAAGGATTGAGATTGTGCCACATCCCTAGACAATGTTCCTAGGCTGTTGTTACCAACCTTCCTAATTCCAGTCATTCTGGGAATAATATTTTGGGTTTGCCGTGTCTTTGACATTTATTTACTGTGCTCTCTATTTTCAACACTTTTGAGTCCATCCAGAATAGGATTTTTCCTTCCACTTAGATTTCTTTCTCTGCCTGCAGGGTTGTTTCACCTCGCTTCATTGCTCATGAACATACCAGCACAGGCCACACTGCTATCTTGCATTCTTTTATCTGCTGAGGTTTTTGATGCCAAGCTCATCACCATGACATCTGAAGACTTTTCCTGCAAAATTAGATCTGGCTATGCTTTTATATTTCCCTCTCTTTCAGTCAGTCATCTTGCCGGCTGACTAACTGGCTGTGGTGTCTTGTATTTGACATTTGTTTTCTGCCCACACTGGCACTGCTTTATGAAATCATCCTTAGTCACAGCAATATTTGCACATTAGCAAGGGGAACGGGTGCACCCATATGTACAAGTTAAAAGTGTGCTCAACTGCTCGTCACGTAGACTTGCAAGCGTGCAAATGTTGCCATTAATCCCAGTCCTTCCTATTTGTTGTCATCTCTGTAAAGTGCAGCGTCCTAAAGAAAGGAGAGTGCGTGTGTTTGTGTGTGTCCTTGTCCTGAAGGTCACCCACTTGCGAACTCTTTTGACAGGATTGTTTCAGGAGTTTTGTGTTTCACTCTTCTGCTTGTATCGTATTTAGTGTAATGTGTCCTGAGGGCAACTGCTGTCCAAGGTTTGTCCTGTTTAATTGCTTTATGGTTGCTATGGGTAGTGGAAAGGTCAAATTTCATTCTGCATGGTGAATTCTTCAAGGGTATGTTACACAGGCAGAGGGAAGCCTAGGTCTCGGAGTCTGTGTCAAGGAGCCATGGGTTGAACAGATGGGGATTTAAAAAGGGGTTTATGGTGATTTGTTGCCCTACTTCCCTGGGAAACACAGTTGGAGTTGGGTACCAAAATTAGGCTTATTGGAAAACCCCAGCTCCACAGCCAAGTGCCACAGCTTTTTTTTTTTTTTTTTTTTTTTGTGCCTATCTCCATGACATCTCTACTTCATGGCCAGAGACAGAGTGGTGCTTTGCCTCAGACACCTACCAAAGTCCTCTCAGCCAGTCTCTCCAAAGAACCAAGCACAAGCCAAGGGACTGGCATAAACCACATAGTTCTAGGTAGGACTGGGTAGGGTACCAGCAAGGGGTCTGGAAAAACACAAATAGAGGCAGTACCAGCACTTCTGATATTTGGGTTCCAAACACCATTTCAGCATCTCTGGGGCAAAAGGATGGAGCTTGATGCTCAGGGATGCTACAGGCTCTATACCAACCCCTGGGGACCTCTGTACTGACCTTGGTACTCACCTGACATATTGACCCTGACACAGCCCTGCCTGCAGGAGGGGGACACAGAGGTGGGCATCCCAGCAGGAAGCAGCAGAACATCTGTGTGGGAGAGTCTGGGCCACAGCAGGAAATTTTAGGAAAAATTCTCTTGTGACATTTTGTTTTGATGTTTGCTTTGTGGTTTTGAGGATATGAAAGGTAAAGAAACGAGCAAGTGAAGGGAACATTCATGAGATGTCACCCTTCAGGCAGGACTTTATGAGACCAGATGCAGAAACTGAGGCAAAAGGTAGTGCTTGAAATCTGTCCAACTGAGTACGGCTCAACAACATGAGAGAAAGAGACAGAGATGTAACTTGTATGCTCCACGGGATTTGATCTTCCAATATTCATTCTTGAGCCCTAACTGGAAAAACAGGGACATGACATGAGAGGAAATGTAGAACATCATCAATGTGCTCAGTGTGACTTCAGGAGACAACAGTGAGCAGCCATGGAAACTGATATAAACAGGTGGATTTTGAGGCCTCCAGTGTAATGCTTTGACATCACTTGCCATCAGAGGGACCTTCATTTCTGCTCGCTCTCTTAGAGTTTTGCTGTAGTTCTTTAGTTTCGCCAACAGTAGTAATAACGAAAGGCATCTGTGGAGGCCAGAGAGCTGTACAGCACATTCAAGCTCTAAGATCTGCCATGCCATCTTATTCCCAGGGCAAAACCCAAAACTGGCTGAGTTTTGGTTTACAGTGTCAACTTGCTGAGGATCACCAAGAGCAAGACTAACTCCAGCCAGGGCACTGCCTGCTTTGGGCTTGCAGAAGATGTTCATGCTGCATTGTTCTCCTTAATTACTGCTCTCTGGAAACTTAAGCTGTGGGATGAAGGAAAATGAAGCAAACGGGCTTATTTAGGTCAATTACAAAAGTATGGGCTAATTGCATACAAAGTGGTAAAATGGGAGCAGGCAGGGCTCAGAGGAAAACAATGTCAACAGTGACCTACATAGTCTCAGGGAGGAGAGGGAGGCTGGACAGCAGGCAGTGGGGAACACGTAGCTCAGCACGAGAGGGGCTTGCATGCTTGTCTCCTCTCAGGTCCCTGGGTCTGGGCCAGGACCAGCCCACGTTCTGAGTGCTGTCTGCATGATCTGCACAGAACTGACCTGAACATGTAAGAATGCCCAGGGAGATATCAGACAAGTGATGCAGAGATGTCATTCACATGTGATGTTCAGCCTTGCAGGAAGCTCCAAGACTTCTTCCCTGAGCCTCAGGGCAGAGGCCCCATTTTCCATGCAGAAGAGCCCTGGAGTAAAAATAGTGTGGTTTGTACACTCTTGATTATGCTGCCAGAGGGAGGACAAGTGAAGGACAATCAGTTGCTTAAGCACATACTGGAAAACGTATCTCACGACCCCCTTCTGTGCCTGTAATGGCAAGGAGTGCTCTCTAACCTCACCTGACCCAACATAACCTAGCCCAACCTTTCTACAGGAAACAGGCCCTTAGAGCAGTAAGGCAGCAACTGTCAACCTTTGCTCAAGGAGTCCCTGCAAGTACTTTTAAGATGTCTGTGCAAGGTAGCTCTTCTCAACTACCTTTCACAAACCCCCTAAGCCCACTGCCAGCAGGCTGAAGTGTGTAGGTGCCCACACCTCCACTCTCTGGAAAATGTTTATAGGCCCCAAATGGAGAAAGATATAGAAAGTGACTGCTCTAAGGGAAACCTTTATCATTCCTCGCAGAGTTCAGTGGTAAGTTCATCCTGTGCTTCATCTTTCCAGAGAGCAGTAATTAAGGAGAACAATGAAACACAAATAACTCCTACAAAAAGGAACAAGCATTTGGCAGCCCTTGTTTAAGTACCAGCTCAGTCAAATGCTTTCCTATCATGTGGTTTTCAGTTCTGGACTCCCCTGGCAAGTAGGGACCTCTGTATCCAGCATCCAATCTCTGTGTGCCTGCCAGCCCTGGCACGTGGCCAGTCAATGAGAGACAGCCCTCTCCTAGCTGCATGCTGCTGTTCTTGTCTCTACCCACATCTGAAGTCCCAGCTAACTACTTTCTAAACCAGACAAGAGTTCATGCAAGACTGCACTTCCACTGTGAGCCTTTGAGACTGTTAAACCATTTGGCCCTGATTGTAAATCAGACCAAACTCGGTTAGATCTAAGCTTAAAGAACCTCCTGTGGATTATCCTGGGTACCATGTCACGGCTTATCTGACCAGCCAAAGCTGCGATGGTGGGGAGTTCACAGGACAGAGTCAGTGTCCAGGCTGAGTTTTGCCTCAGTACTCGCTGTGTGTTCTCTCATAGCCTCCATGTAGACAGCAGGATGCACAACACCTAGAAACATAGAAATGTCTGGGTTGGAAGGGACCTCTAGAGGTCATCCAGTCCAACCCCCCTGCTGAGAGCAGGGAC